>NEWO01001132.1:19736-31963 GCA_003013225.1 Phalaenopsis aphrodite
CATAGGGCCACCTAATTTAACATCATAACTTGACACACTAGAAAACTCAAACTCATCATAACAAGGAGCTTGGAGCTTGCATGGTGGGCAGCACGGCCATCTTCAACAGCAAAACTTGTCTTCCCCAGCTAAATCAATCTTTCTTCCTTAGACTTAAACAACAAATCTATAGGACTTCGAGGTTGCTTACTTATGCAACGTAAATCCTCACCTTATCTTTAGGCCTTTGTATAGCCCTGTTATACAATATAAGTCCTAACTTGTTTTAGGATTCTGAGGTTGTCGTTTGTCCCGACATAAATCCTCACATCTTCCAGGCTATTTCTGTGATCGTTTCACATGAATGTAAGCCCTAACAAATAAAATTGGCGGGATGAAACATCTAAATATTTCTCCTCAAAACTGAAGTCAAACATTAAGATAACTTGGGAAGTCATCGGGGTTCTCCTCTGGATCCATGACATCCCTTAGTTCTTCCTCCTTTGGACTCTACAATAAAATGTTCCAAATTTGAAACAATCCCCTTTCACACCTCTTTGTCCAACTTCATTGAAAAGTCCTATCCTTTTGAAATCATTGAAGATAATATTTCTTGATTTTTATTGAGAGTCTTCTTATGTGACTTTGGTAATTTAAGATGTAGTTAGCTATAGGGGCTTGCCCTTATAGGAAGCATGCCCGAACCTAGCTTAATATAAACTCTATTTAATTCTTTATATTATATAGAGGAACTTGTCGGCAAATATAAAGGTTTGGCAAAGCAAACAGATGTCATTTATTGTTTAGTTTATTTGATCGATCCTCATCTTTAAGTCTTGTGTTTATCCTTCGGGATAGATACAGTATTTGAGGTGTAGTGCTCTTTCATTTAAACTAAGAAAAATATAGGGTCAGTTTGATTTCATATTTTTTAAAAACTAAATATTTATGTAAATTAAATCGTCCTTCCAAAGCAGGCAACAGGATTCCAATTCCGGTGACCGACAGCTTCTTACAGGCAACTCCCCAACCAAAAATAGCACCGACAGCTTCTGGCGACTCCGCTGTGGACAAGCTTTTCTCTCTATACAAATCCAGAAATATTATCTTAACACCATAGGTAATATGCCCTTGTCCCGCTTGAACCAAATTACCCTTCTTCTGTTGGCATACTTTACCTATTTATTTCTTGGGAAAGTACGGTTAACTCTTTGGACTTCAGGACTAGCTATTCAACCATCATTAAACAGAGGGGTTCAGAAGGCCATTAAGGACTCTTTAAATTTTCATGTGGGGTCGGACCCCCAATAGGTGTGTCAGTGGACTAATTCCACCTAGGTGTTGTGTGTCATTAAATATGTCCCGCACTGGGTCCTAAAATACTTCACATCTCTCTTCCAAATTTAATTTGATATTCTAGAAATTAAACCAAATCGTGTTGTCTTGCGTCCGTTATGAAATTTCCTTATAATATTTAAATTTTGCACTTTTTTCTTAAATAAGATTTTAAAATACCCATAAATTAAGACCCGCCCAGTCTACAGATCAACCTCTACTTTCAATGCTTGCACTAAAAAATTACAAGGTTTTTTTGGCCATATAGCTAACCCCGAAGCATTCTATTTTAATGCCTGCTGCAATGGCCTACCCAATGCTAGCCTATTTCTTGCAACATGCCAACGAGGCACGAAGCTCGGAACCTCGCTCCTACCATTAAATTTGGAGTCGGATTTCAAGATCTTGAGGTCATCCTTGGGAAAGCCCCATTTGTAGTGATGAAGATAGTCACACCAGAAATACAGGAACAATCTGCAGAATTCAGTCTAAACTACCTTCAAAACTTCCTAGCCTGCAGGAAGTCTGAAACTACTGCTGTTGTGCACCCGCCAAACCTGCTAGCCCCGCTGATGCTAAGGGGAAAGAAGTAATGATTATTGAGGATCCGACTGAGAGACTAATTGTCCCACCATCTGTGTTTGAAATCAGATCAAGTTCGATGACTTTACCGCTAACTTGAACTTTAAAGAGGAACCATAACAGAAAAGTTTGGAGGTCCATTAAAGCCCAGGCTCCCAAGGAGACACCCGTTGAGGAGGAGCCTCATCAAGATGAAGAAGTGTTACCAGAAATTTATCCATTCCTACGAGGGAGTAGGTTCCATCCTCTGGCAGATACAAATGGATACGAGAGTATCCAGAGAATCGCTGCCGCATTACCACCACATCATGGACACAGTGAGGAGAGAAAGCAGTTCACTTATATCACCCGAGTTAGTGCAATTTTCAGAAGACATGCTACCAAAGAAGGATGTTCAGTTAGCAAGTTGCTTAAACTAGTGGGAGATGTAATTTCCCCTCTCATGAGAAGGAAATTTTGAAGGGTGTTAAGTCCGCCAGACAGTCCCACAAGACAACTGGAGTGCCACCTACTCGCATCCCTATTTGGTTCCGTTTAGGGAACAAAGTTGATACCGCAGTAATTACTGCTGATTACACTTCCACCATGAGCACAAGCCGTAGACCGGTTAAGTCAAGACCGGGTCCGAAAATCTTACTTGTCACCCATTATGGAGATATTCCTACAATCTCAAAGGCAAAGACAAGACGATTACCTGACACTGTAGCCGGTATACACCACGGGGAGCATACTTTCCCTCGACATACTGATGTTTCTACTAAGATACTCTGTCCTGAGACATCATCGTCGAAAAAGAAAAAGGTATGGGTACCCAAGGTCGCTGCACCGATACAGTCCAGTGAGCCCGCGAGAGAAAAACAGTCAATGAAACTTGGATCTGAGATATCTGAAATTGTCGCGACAATAGCCAGCAAGATGGAGGAATAAGTAGGGATGTCCATCAGAGTCATCTAGATCTTAAAGCAATCAAGGAATCAATAATTGAAGAGAATGTTAAGAAACTCAGGATGAAGATTTCCGAGTTAGCTCGAGAACACGGAGTTTCCATCGATAGGGACGATGAAAATTTTGATTACAATAATTACTTAGAGGAAGATTTCATGGATGTCCATGTAATTGAAACTAGAGCCACTACATCTGCTCGCGAGGTTCAACCTCACACCAAAAAGAACGTCGTTGATAAACTGCGTAGGGCAATCCTCCTAAAGGATGAGCAGTTTAGTCTACTGGAGAAAAGAATAGAAGAAATGACCGCAGCCATGACCACTATGGCCACTATTCAGAGTCAATCGCAAGTACCGCAATTGGCTTCTCCAAAGATCAATCAGCCATAAAACATACACATCACAGATGAAAGGAGAGAGGTTGCTTCAGCAAACAGAAATGAGCAACATAGAAAGGATTCTCCATCAATTGTCATGTTGGAAAAGGTATTCAAGCAAATGGTTGAACAAGTTTGGGACGCCTTAACCCAATCTAAGGGTGGTGCATTGGTTCTAAAGGGTAGACCTTACCCGAAGGAATTCAATGCGGTGCCTTTTTCCAAGGGTTTTATGGCCACAAACTTCAAGTTATTTGATGAGACTGGAAATCCCAGACAGCACATAGCACATTTCCGAGCCAGCTGTGGCAACACGAGAAATAGTGAAGCTCTACTCTTCCAGCAGTTCGTCAGCAGCTTGTTAGGAATTGCATTTGACTGGTACGCTGACTTGCCAACGGGTCAGTCAAAACAATTTTGGAGTTGGAACAACTTTTTGTGAAAAGAATTACAGAAGCGTAGCATCATGTGTCAATTGGAGAGCTCATGATGAAAAATCAAAAGCCTAGCTAAACATTGGTGGACTATATTTTGAGTCAGAGAAACCTTAGCATGAAATGTGAACCTCAGCTATAGGAACATCATATATTGAAATTTTACTCAAGAGCATTCTTTGGCTAGTAGATTTCATGCTCAAGGGACTCAGCATCAAATCCTTCGAGAAGCTACTTAGTAAAGCCAGCAGTCTTCAAGAGGAGATTAAACACATGGAGCTACACAAAAAGGCTAAGGTGACCAGAGTGTTCAAACAGAAATCCAGAGTAGTAGAGACCGTTGACAAAGGAAAACAACCGCTAAAATTATATGCAAAAGAGCATCGTCAGTCTTTGTCACAATACCCTCAAAAGCAGAATAATCAAACCACCCAGCGACTGCCTCAAGAGGATTCACCTCGAACAGAGGATAAAAAATGTCCCCGTAAGAGTGACGTAAGATGGTGTATTCTTTCAAAGATGAAGCTATACCTAAAATATTCAGAATTCTAATGATGAAGCCAGAATTCAAACTACCAGATCTAAAGAAGTCCGAAGAGGTGGATAGGAAGAATAAACCAAATTATTGCCCATACCACCCGTTGCTTAGGCAAACTATGGAAATATGCCTCATATTTATAGACTGGTTTGAGAAGAACCTTAAAGAAGAGAACATAACAATGCCAATAGAATATTTAAAAGAATCTAAAAACGGTTCCATAAATATGATTTCGGCCGAGCCAATTTCTCCAATCAATCCGTATACTGGAGCAGATGGATGGAGTACAACTTGGGATGAACTCAAAATTTAATCAAATACAGGATTCATTGAAACAAGCTTCTACAAATACCGAAGAAGAATGGAATGAGGTCTGGAGCAGATCATCCAAGAAAATATTGAAGAAGATCTAGTCTGCATCAAAACAAGCCTCCACTCAGAGTCCGTAACATACCAAGCCTGAGATGAAGGTTTCACCAGAAGATCCATCAGTGTCAAGGACAAAGAGGAAGAAGAGAAGCATCACTAGAAAGATTGATATCACGGGGTGTAGGATAGAGGCTTCCTCTACTAGAATGGCTGTCTTGGATTCAGGGAAGAAAATTTTTGAACCCCTCACTTTGTATGATTATCTTTTTGTCCCTCCGGGGTCTTATGAATATAATGATTGTGATTTTGGCTACGTTTTAACTATTTCTAGTGATAACGTAACTGATTATGCCCGATCTAGCTTCGATCTCGATCCCCAAAATGACCCTCAAATCATACCCGCATCTGATGAAGTCACTGTCAAGTTTAAAGAAGATATCAATGACACCGCTTATGATAGCACCGATAATGAGGAGCCAATTCTCGATCATCACGGTACACTACTTACCATCAACATAGATCTTTCTGAAAAAGAGGAAGAGACACCAAAAGATTCAACAATGATATCTCAAAAAGAAGAAATCATAGAAGTTAACTTAAGGAGCAAAAAGGGTTACCACCATGAACAACTCCAACAGACAAAGGAAAACAGATAATGACACCAACTCCACCAGTAAAAGAACCACATAAGCAAGATAAAATTGAAGGATCATACAAAATAGACTACAATGTTCTAGTTCATCTTAGGAAGTTGCTGGCTCAATTAAGCATCTACGACGATATGATCCTGTCAAAGGAGATGAGAGAGTCTCTGGTTACAACTTTGCTGGTCCCAGAAATTTTCTTATCTCATTTGGTCAGCACATCCTAAGATGAAGGTTGTTTGTTAAAAGAACAACCTGGGGTAACCTTCAGAGAAGAAGACTTGCTGCTCGGTACTGCCGACCAAAATCATCCGCTCTACATCTCCGTCAACATCGACAGATTTGTGTTATACAGAGTTTTAGTGGATCATGGAGCCTCTCTTAACTTGATGAGCCTGCGAACATTGAAATATTTAGATATTGAAGCTCAATAGCTTACAGCCGATAAAATGATGTTAAGAGGATTAAACCAAAAGGGAGAAAGAGCCCTTGGATCAATTACATTACTTATGAAGGTTGGAGAACTCATGATAACCGCTAGATTTCATATCATGGACGCCGAGACCTCTTTTAACGCTCTACTAGGTCAACCATGATTCGTGAGCACAATATGGTTCCGTCATCTCTACACTAGTCCATCAAATACTGTAAAGATGGTCAAGAAAATTGCATCAAAGGTGACCTACAATCATTTTCAGTGCATGAAGTTGGTATCCATGAAGTTGCTGCCTACTACGCGCCTCCAAAGAAGACTGTCTTCTCTCGTGAAGTTATCACAAAAAAAGATGAAGATTTTGAACAATTATGGAGAGGAGGTCATTCAACTCCACGTTAAGGATCTTCCACCACTCCCTTATAATGACTTGGTGAAATTCTTTTATTTAGCGCACCCGAGGTCGAGGCCGGGGACGTGGACGAGGAAAGATCAATTTAATCGTTGAACAGACTACACCGACCATCAATATTGAGAATGAAGAAGATTTCAAGGAAGAAATAACAATAAAAAATAGAAGACACCTCAGTACGAGATATCCTTAAAAAATACAAAAAATAATGAATATGAAATAATGTATTATCTGATAAACCACTATGTGAATGTTATGACCCTCACTCTGATTCTCCCTCAAAAGGTCAAGAGTTTAAAGGACAAGGAAGTCTGTACTCTTGGTTCAAAGCCGATCAAATTTTATCGTGCTTCTACCTCTACTGAGCTTGAAAAACATGTAAATTTGGATAATGATTCTAATGAATTAATGGAATTTACTTTTGGTTACTTGTCACCTTGTGTTCAAAAGTTAATTCAATAGAGACACTTACTAAAACAAATGCCAAAAGATAAATTTCTACTTTTTGAAAAGTTATGGAATGGTAAAAGTCGAACTCCAATTTCAAAAGAGGGTCTCAGATTTGGTACAGTCAGATCAGTCAATGATTCTGAATTTTGCATGATTGTTACTGGCGAGTCAGAAGAGGATTGTCTCAATATAGAGGATGACTCAACTAATCAACTAATAGAAGATGCTCCCCCAAAATTTGAGAAAGAAATTAAATCTACTATTGATGAATTGAAAGAGATTAACCTCGTGACTGAAGAATAACCCCGACCTACATTTATAAGTTCTCTAATTAATGACGAAGAATCTGCAGAATTGATCAAACTATTAATAGGATTCAAAGATTGCTTCGCATGGAGCTACAATTATATGGCAGGACTCTCTGCAGAAGTTGCAGTCTATAACCTCAGGGTGGACAAGAATATAAGCCCAGTAAAACAAGCTCCCAGGAGAATGCACCTCGAAATAGACCAACAAGTCATCGCCGAGGTGAAGAAATTAATAGATGCCAACTTTGTAAAAAGAGAGCAATACCCCATATGGTTGGCTAATATTGTACCTGTTAAGAAGAAAAATGGACAGATCCGTGTTTAAGTTGACTTCAATGATTTGAACAAAGCATGTCTAAAAGATGAATTTCCACAACCCATACGAGAGATGGTGGTGGATATCGCTTCAACACATGAAATTTTCTCCTTCGTGGACGAATCATCGGGATACAACCAAATCAACATGGCTCCTGAGGATGCAACACTTACAACGTTCATAACACCGATTGGAATTTTCTGCTACACAGTGATGTCGCTCGGCCTAAAGAACGTCGGAGCAACATATCAGCGTGCAAAGATTAAGATTTTTTACGACATCATTCACAACCAAGTATAATGCTACGTAGATGATTTGGTAATTAAAAGTAAATAAAAAATAGACCGTTTATACGATTTGAGAATCGTGTTTGAACGGTTATGATGATATGAACTTAAAATGAATCCCCTAAAGTGCGCCTTTGGCGTTACCTCTGAGAAATTTTTGGGATTCGTTGTCCATCGCCAGAGTATCGAGATCGACCCGGATAAAATTAAAGCTATCTTGGAAATGCCTCCTCCTAAATCTTTAAAACAACTACGTTCCTTCTAGGGGAAGTTGACATATCTGAGACGCTTCATTTCTAATCTCTCAGGTAGGTGTCAGCCTTTCTCAGCATTTATTAAAAAGGATGCAAACTTTATTTAGGAAGAGAAGTGTCAACGGGCCTTTGAGGAAGTTAAACAATATTTAGTGATACCTCCTATCTTGGCAGCCCTATCTTAGGGAAACCTCTGATACCTTATACCACGGCTTTAGATGACACTCTTGGAGCCCTCTTAGCCCAAGTCAATGATTAAAGTAAAAAAATTAACTCTACTATCTGAGTCATCGTCTAATACCAATGGAGATAAGGTATCCACCTATTGAGAAGCATTGTCTGGCGTTGATTTTTGCCGCCCAAAAGCTTAGACATTACATGCTTTCTCATAAGATTACCCTAATTTTGAAATTTAATCCATTGCAATATCTTATGACCCAACCAACACTCTTTGAACATTCAAGATGATGGTCAATGATCTTATTGCAATTTGATATAACTATTGTTCCCCTATGTGCTATCAAGGGACCGATACTAATAGAATTTTTCGATGCACACCCACTGTCAGTTGGGTCCTCTCTCAACGATGAGTTACCAGATGAGCAAATATTATAAAATGGAATTCTCCAGTGAGCAACACTGGGAGATGTACTTCGACGGTGCTTCGTTAGCCAGAAAAGACAAAGGGTCAGGCGCAGTTATACCAGGCAAAGCAGGGATTGATTTGATCTTTATCAAACAATATAAGGGTATGTCCAGGTTCTCATTCCACCTGACAGAGTCGTGCACTAACTATGAAGCAGAATATGAAGCTTTAATTACTGGGTCGGAACTAGCAATCTCAATGGATGTAATAAACATTATCATCTATGGCGACTCCCAACTCGTCATCTAGCAAGTCGCCGGAGAATACAAAATTCTAAAACCAAGGTTAGCAAAATACTATTAGTACACGATGAAGCTCCTATAGCAAATTCCTGATGTGATTTTTTACTTGATTCCTAGGGGAGATAATACCCATGCCGATGCTCTAGTAAAACTTGCTAAGAAAATGACATGTCCCCAGAGGATTCCATTGAAGTCACGATGCAAGGAAGACAGTCTTATCTTGGATTGACTTCAAAACTCTACACAAGCTTGGAAAAGAAGAAACAATAAATACAGTTGCAGACATCAATGAAGATTAGCGCAATCCATTAATAGAATATTTGCATATTGGAAAGCTGCCAGAAGACGTGTCGGAGGCACACCACATCACAAGAAGGGCCATGCCTTACGCCCTGATGGGAAACGTTCTCTACAGAAGATTATTCGACCATATGTGACTACGGTGTTTGAGCAGAGCCGAAGCACTGAATATTGTCAAATAGGTACATGTTGGATTGTAAGGCGTTCACCAGTCAGGGCCGAAAATTAAAATGAAGATCAAAATACTCAGATATTACTGGACAACAATGATATTTGTTTGCATGGATACAACCAAAAAATGTCACCAATGCCAAGTGCATGGGGTGGTCTTACACAAGCCTCCGAATGTGCTACACCCAGCTGTTGCCTTGTGGCCGTTCGAGTGTTGGGGTACGAACATAATACGTCTGATAGACCCTCCATCCTCCAAAGGACACAAGCTTATACTTACCGCTACAGATTACTTCTCCAAATGGGCAGAGGCAGTACCATTACGTGAGGTTACGACACAGCAGGTCCTTCAATTTTTCAAAAGCCAAATTGTCTACCACATCGGAGTACTGCGAAGAATAATTTCTAAAAATGGGATAGTTTTCAGAAGCACAAAGATCAACAATTTTATCAAAAGACATGGGATAGATTGGAGTTACTCTACGATTTACTATCCCAGAGCAAATGGTCTAGCTGACGCTTTCAACAAAACCTTGGTACAAATTTTAAGGAAGACACTGGATGAAAACAAAAGGGATTGACACAACAAACTATTAGTAGCCTTGTGAGCCTACCGGACGACTTTCAAGACTCCCACTCAGTGTACACCATATGTGCTCGTGTACGGAGCCGAGGTCGTGCTATCGCTAGAAATCCAAACTCTATCTCTCAAAGTCATCGTTGTCAATCAACATACAACGGAAGAAAGTGCAAAACTCAGACTTGAAGAACTGGAAAGTCTCGAGGGAAAATGACTAGAAACACAATAACATTTAGAGCTTTACCAGGCAGACATGGTACAAGCCCATGACAAATTGGTCCTCCCAAGGACATTCAAATTTGGCGACCTCGTACTTGTGCTCAAAAGGCCTAATCTTGCACGCCCCAAAATAGGTGAAAAATTCAAGCCAACTTTGGAGGGAACATTTGTATATGAAAAGGTCCACACAGGAGGAGCCTACTAGTCAGTGAACTTCCAGGGCGAAAGACCCATGTTAGAAATATATGGACGATATCTGAAAACCTATTACACAACCTAACGTCGCTTGCCTCTACTTGCTTTGAAACTTTGAATCTTTGATTAATTTAGGGTTATCTATGTGGCCAAATGTCAATGACCGGGTCTAAATTTTGTAATTAACCACCATATAATGAAAATTTTGAGAAAAAAATTTAAACTTCAAATTTTCTCATTTCTACCTTTGAGTATAATGTTACACAAAAATTTAACAAAAATCATTCGTAAAGTAAATGATTCATTTCACTAAAATAAGCTGAAATTCACTTCAATAAATACTTTGTTTTGTTCTTGTTCATGAAAATTTTCGGCCCACTGACGATTTTCCTATCGTCAGCAGAAAAATTTCGGGACAGAGGCTGATCTTTGGTTTCAAGGATGGTTGAAGCCTTGGGCTAAAAGAGGAGATGGGGCCACAAAGGGGTTACCATAGATTTCAACATGGATTTTAACCAGGTTGACATGGACTACGAAGGTCCTCTCATGGATGTAGTTAGCTGCAAAGAGAAAGATTGATTGCCTTCACTACTAAGGGTGACTGCTGAAGATAATGTATCACACAAAGGAAAGAATGTGATAACAGAGCGATATCCGATAGAAGGGCCTAGTCGTCTGCCCTCCATGGTAGCTACACCAGTCTGGGGCCTAGTAGCCGCCATTAACGAATGACTTCCAACTACTTACGCAATGCAGGAACGCTGACCACAAGAAGAAGAGAGATTTTCTACGACAAGAACGTAGATGTCAGAGAGAGATGAACCACTTGCTCACTCTTATTCCTGAAGGGCATATTTATGATTCAGACCTGAAAGAAACTTTTGCTAGCCTACCCGCCACAGATGAAGAACCAAGATTCATGACAGAGTCAGATACACTTTCAGTTTCAGATGTTTTGTGCAAGGGTTGCTCAACATGCAACGTTGAAATACCTGCCAGAACATCAGCTACGGGCATGTTTATAGAATGCCCAAATTGCAATGGTCTACATTTATAGCATTTCAGTACATTGGAAGAGTATACCTCAAGCACCGATGGGTCTCAAACTTTAAATTTTATGATGGATAAGCCTTACGTTCCACTAGAGACACATTAGTATGTAACATGGAGCTCAGGGTCGTACATCCCGCTAGATGCCGAGTCTTGTATTCCAGATCAACCAGCGCCAGTTTGGGTTGCTGCCAATGCTCAAAGAGAGGAATGCTCGCAACAGCTACAAACCCCTAGTACAATGGATTAATACAAGAAAAGTAAAATAAATAAAAGAGAATTTGAATTTTACGAAGAAGTTTAGGGAAAATTCATCAACATACTGGAGGGATTAGAGCTCTATACCAGAGTCTTCTCAGAGACTGACGAACAAAGTATACTTGAATGCATTTTTTACTTAAGGGACAGAGGTCGAGTAGGTTTACTTATGAAAAGGACCTATTATGATCCAAGGAAATAGATGCGAGGAAAAGGGAGGATTGCTATCTAGTGTGGCTGCTGCTACAACTTCACAAATGACAGACAGGGGAATCCTCCTGAGATCCTTAGACACGATCAAATAGATCCACTACCGCCAATGATAAAGTGGATGATCAAAAGAATAGTCAAGTGGAGTATTCTGCCTGGGACCTTCATTCCAAAAAATTGTATTATCAACATCTACAAAGAGGGTGATTGCATTCCTCCACACATTGATCGTCATATTTTGTACTTCTGCACGGTTTCATTTCTAAGCAAGAGCAATATTTTATATGAAAAAAAATCGATAACATCGACCCTGGTGAGTTTAGAGGTTCTGTGGAGATTCCTCTACCAGTCGGTTCAGTGCTCTTTCTTAAAGGCAATGGTGCAGATGTCGCCAAACATTGCATTCTAGGGGTACGACACCGTAGGGTGTCTGTGACTTTCCGCATGATGAATAACAGTAAATTGCCTTATGGATTCCAACCGGATTTGAAATTGGAAGAGCTACTTTTGTACGAGCTATGAGGGGTTGTACCTTGTCAACGCTATTTTTGGTGTTGAGTGGGGTTTGTGGGGAATTGCCCGTAAGAAGCTGTCTGTCACCGGAATGAAAATCGCATCGCCCGCTTTGGAAGGACGTTGAAGTATGAAATTAAGCTGACCCCATATTTTTCATAGTTTAAAATGAAAAAGCATT
>NEWO01001132.1:37137-84240 GCA_003013225.1 Phalaenopsis aphrodite
AGTTGGATGAAATTTTGGGACTTGGCCAATTTTGGGTTAAATTTGGGAATTTTGGATTTAGGCCAAAATCAAATGGATATGAGGCATCACTAAAGCCAATTGATGGTTTATTTTGATGTATAGAAATGTTATGAAGATTTTTCATCATTAATTGGAGCCAATTGACTAGGCTGTAGGTTCAATTTGGTGAGATTAGGTCACGTAGCCAAAGTTGGGTTTTGACCTAAATCAAAATTGGGCTAAAATCATGGGCCAATTGAGCTTGAACTTGGTTTAGTTTGGTCATACCAAAAGTTAATTTCAGTTTAAGATTGGAATTGGGGTCAATTGAGATCAAATTGATGAAAATTTGAGTTGAATTTGGGAAAATTTGAGTCTTTAAAAGGCAATTTGGGGGTTTTGATCAAAGATAGTCAAATTGGCCAAATTGGGTCATGTGGTAGTTGAGAGAAATAAAATTGGGAATATTTGGGGTTTTCTGGGAATTTTTGGAATTTTTGGGATTTTGAGCTATGGAGGGGTATTTTGGTAATTTGGAGGTGTTTATGGGTAAAAGGCCAAGATGGTTATTTTGGTAGAGTTGAGGTACCAACCATCACCAGCAAGTCATGGAACAATGGAAACCCTATTTTGGGTCCTCTACATAGTGGTCTTAGTCAAACCATAGCTCTAGGGCCGGTAGGTTTAAGAGACCACTACATGAGTATCCCAAAAAGATCATGGGATCTAGGCTAGAAATTTGAGTTTATGGTTGTGAGTGATTGTAAGTGTAGATGAGTGTAGTGAGTGAATTAGCTTCAGACCAACACCTAGGGTCAACCTTAAGGTCCAGAAGTCCTAAGGGTGACTCATCTTGAGTTTCCCCCATAGTGACCCCACCTACTAAGTGCTAGAGGTTAAGACCAATATGTGGAACTTCAAGTTGAGCAGAGAAGAGTTTGGAATTTCTAGTGGTGAGGGTACCTTTTCTAATTTTCTAAGAATAGTTAATATAAACTTCCTATGGCTAGACCTTAACCTACTAAAAGGGAAAAACTAAACCTCAACCAAAAGTGAGGTCAACAAATGGACCCCCAATAGGTGTGGTGTGCTGGGCAAGCACACTGTGTGTATTGGCGTTGACCAACGAGATTAACAAAAAATAATACAACCTCTAAGTCAACAGACCCGAAAATATGTGTAGGGACGTGTGTGTGATTTGTTTCTGTTGGGGAATTAGCATGTGTGTGTTTGATTAATTCAAAAGGTGGGGACTCTCACTGGGAATTGGAGAGTGGACTTTGAGTTATGAAATCTCAAAGATTTCAAAAGGATGGGAATCAGTATGTAAGTGCTAATGCTGAGGTGGGAATTGAAATTCAAATATCAATCCAAAAAGAGAGAGAGAGAGAGTCAGAATGTAAGGACCGACCTCGAATGTAATGAATCAGAAATGTATGACTGATTCGAAAATGAGAGTTGAAATGTAGGTCAATTTTTAAAAGAGAGTATCAGAATGTAAGGACGGACCTCAAATGTAATGAATCTGAAATATAGGACTGATTCAGAAATGAGAATTAAAATGTAGGTCTATTCCTTAAAGAGAGTGTCAGAATGTAAGGACCGACCTCAAATGTAATGAATCAAAAATGTAGGACTGATTCAGAAGTAGGAATTGAAATGTAGATCAATTCTCAAAAGACAAAGTCAGAATGTAAGGACCGACCTTGAATGTAATGAATCAGAAATTAAAAATGAGAATTGAAATGTATATCAATTCTCAAAAGAGAGTGTCGGAATGTAAGGACCGAGCTTGAATGTAATGAATCAGAATTGTACGACTGAATCAGAAGTGAGAATTGAAATGTAGGTCAATTGTCAAAAGAGAATGTCAAAATCTAAGGTCAATTCTCAAAAGAGAGTGTCAGAGTGTAAGGACCGACCTCGAATGTATTGAATCAGAAATGTAGGACTGGTTCGGAAGTGAGAATTGAAATGTAGGTCAATTCTCAAAAGAGAGTGTCAGAATGTAAGGACCGGCCTCAAATGTAACGAATCAGAAATATAGGACTGATTCAAAAATGAGAATTGAAATGTAGGTCAATTCTTATGTAGAAAGTCAAAATTTAGGTATCGACTTTGAAATGTGAGAATCAAGATTTAGGTACTGACTCGAAGATGAAAATTGAATTGTAGGTACCAATCCTGAGATGTGAGAATTGAAATGTAAGTATCAATTCAAAGATGTGAGAATCAAAATGTACAAAAAGATTGTGGTGTTGAAAAAGTATATCATGTGGAAAGGTTGATCGTGTTGAAGGAGATGTGCAAGGCTTTATGAGTTTTTGTGCAAAATGTGAAATTCTGTGGGGATGTGCAGAGAGTTAGTGTAGATAACGATGGTTGTGTTGCGAGCACAAAGAGCTGGAAATTTCAAAAACGGAAGCATCCACTCAGTGAGTTTGTTTTATTTTCTTGTTGTTTTTATCACATTTATTTTTTCAAAATGTGTTTTTAATGTTTTAGTTTTAATTGGTTGATTTTCAAAAGAAATTTGTTTTATTGTTTATTTGTTGGTGATTATTTTTCATTTATGTTTTATTTATTGTTGAAAATTTATTGTTGAAGATTTATTATTTCATTTTTTGTTGATTGAAATTCTAAACCATCACATGGTCCGCGGCTCATCCATCGGACAAAAAGGCAACTAACAAAAAGACACAATTTGAGAGAAATTTCCATTAATTTGCTCCAAAAACGGATGCCATAAATGATACGTAGGCTCATGCCTCAAAATGTACATTATGTAATCCATGTCAAAATACATTGAGAATTATCTCATGCTATGAGTACATCGTAGACTGAATACATCAGATACTTGTCATGCTGTTAAAAGAAAGAAAGTAAACAGTATGTACCGAGTATGTTCATCTCCTTATCAAGCAGACCTTTTAAGTCATGCTCTAGGATAAGAGTTCCCTTTGCATGTACTTAGAAGTACAACCTTCTCACAGCTCATATGGAAATAATTCCTCCAATTCTGGGTCCTGCTGGAATCCATATGGTATTTTACTATCATCCATTCTTTGAAAGGTTACAAACACCCTATTGTGTCGCACTCCTAGAATGCAGTGCTTGGCAATGTATGTACCATTTCCCTTTAGGACAAGTATTTAACCAGCTGGAAGAGGAATCTCCACAGCTCCTTTGAATTCACCAGGGCTGAATATATCGATTTCTTTTCCAAATAGAATTTTGCTTTTACTCATGAATGAGACCATGCAGAAAGGCCTCACAAAATCATGATGATCTATGTGTGGGGAAATGGAGTCACCTTCTTCATAAATGTTAATGATGAAACTGTTAGGAATGCAAGTAGCGGGTAGAACATTCCACTTGATAATCCATTTTATCATTGGTGGCAATGGATCCACTTGGTCATATCTGAGGAGCCCAAGCGGATTCTCCTGCCTGTCATTCGTGAAGTTGTAGCAACAGCCGCATTGGATGGTGATTCTTCCCTTTCCCCTCATCTATTTCTTCGGCTCGGAATATGTCCTCTCCATGAGAAGGCCCGCTTGACCTCTATCTCTTAAATCGAAGATGTAGTCCAGAATGCTTCTTTCATCAGTTTCAAAGAAAACCCTAATATATAGCTCCAAGCCCTCCAATATGTTGACAAAATTTCCCTAAACTTCCTCATAGAACTCGAATTCTCTTTTATTTACTCTGATTATCTTGTAGTATTCTACCATACTAGGAGTTGGCAGCTGCAACAGGAATTCCTTTTTTTGGGCCTCGGCAGGAACCGAAACTGGTGTTGGTCGATCCGGAATGTGAGATTCAGCCCTCTAGTGGGATGTATGACCCTGGGCTTCATGGTGTATGTTGATCCGTCCTCTATGGGACTTATGGTTCATTTGTCGTGAAGTTTGGAGTTTGAGACTCGTTGGTGCTTGAAGTGTAATCTTCTAATGTAATGAAATGTTGTAGATGCAGAATGTTGCAATCCAGATATTCTACAAATGCTCTCGTGACTGATGTCCCGGCTGGTACCTCAACGTTGCATGTTGAGCAACCTTTGCATAAGATACTTGGAATAGGGAGCACATCTGATTCTGTCACAAATCCTGACTCTTCATCTGTAGTGGGCAGGCTGGCAAAAGTTTCTCTCAGATCTAGGTCGTAAATATGTACCTCAGGAATGGGGGTAAGATAACTGCCCACGTCTCTCTTGTATTTGCGTTCCTATCGCTGAAAGGCTCTCTGTTTCTTTTGGCTCGCATTTGTGCTGCATCCTACAAAGCGGAGTGTTTGGTAGTCATTCATTACGGGAAGCTATCAGGTCCCTTGCTGCAGTAGCTATAATGGAGGGCAGACGGCTAGGCCCCTCCATCGGATCTCGTTCCGCTATCATGTTTTTACCTTTGCGTGACACATTGTCTTGAGTGGTCACCCTCAATAGTGAAGGCAGTCCCTCCTTTTCTTTACTGGTGACTACATCCATTAGAGGACCCTCATAGTACATATCAACCTGGTTGAAATCCATGTTGAAATCTATGACACCTCCTTGCGGCGCCATCTCTTCATTTAGTGCAAGGTTCCAGCCATCCTGGAAGGTAAATATCAGCCTCTGTCCTGACATTCTTCTGCAGATGACAGAAAGAAAACGTCAGTTGGTCGATGCTTGGCATGAACAAGAACAAAAAATAGTATTTGTTAAAGTAAATTTTAGTTTGTTTTGGTGAAAGGATTATTCATTTTATGTGTGAGTTTCGTTTAATTTTGTAGAATATTTAAATTCAAAAGTAGAAAAGAGAATGTGTGAAGTTCTAAAAAACAAAATTTCTCAAAAGTTTCATCATAACGAGGTTAATTACAAAATTTGGACCCGGTCATGGACATTTGGCCACATAGATAACCCTAAAACAAACACAGTTTCAAAGTTTCAAAGAAAGCAAGGGCAAGCGGCATTGATCGACATCAGGTTGTGTAATAGGTTTTCAGGTACCGTCCATTTATTGGTAACATGGCTCTTTCACCCTGGAAGTCCACTAATTGGTAGGCTCCTCTTGTATAGACCTTCTCAACGACAAATGGTCCCTCCCAAGTTGGCTCGAATTTTCTACCTATTTTGCGGCGTGCAAGAATAGGTCTTTTGAGCACAAGAATTGGTCCCTCCCAAGATTTCACATTCAGATTGGTAGTAGGCTTTAGTGGCTGCAATATTTCCTCCCAGCTATCAAATCTAACTCCAACCTGCTCGCTTAAAGAAAAGATTAAGTATGCAAATCCCAAACCTGCAGTAGTAGCAACAACGACAGAACTAGTAATAACACTATGAATGAAGCTCCAATGTTTATGGGCTTGAACTATTGGATGCAATAGTTCAAAGTATCGTGATCGTTGGTCACTTCACTATGATGATTGGTAGGCAGCAGACGAGCTAAAAAGAAAAAGTGTCATTCCTTTGCAGTGGCATCCAACTTTGAACTGGGGAAGTTGACTTTTCTCTCATTGATTATCTTCCATAACCCTCTTCCTCCAGTCAACGATGAAATGATCTCATCAAACTCCTCATTGGGACTATAGTTTGAGAAAGAAAGTGCTCAGGGAAAAATGATAAAACTTATTTATTACCTAAGGTTAAAAAGGCATTATCTTTCCTCTAACCATGACTTCTTCTTCTTCAATTTCAGGGAGATTTGCGTAGAACTTCTACACCATAGAACTCACTGCTACAGCAAAAAAGCAACATAACTACTCCCATTGGTTGTGAATAGTCAGATCCTCTATAGCTCCTCTAGGAATTTTAAAACAACACTAAAAAATCAGCTTTCTTAATTGCATTACATCATTGTATCGATCCTTAGCTCTAGCACTCACAAACTTGCTTGAATCAAATTGGGTCTTTCCTTTACTCTTCATTCTTGGTCCCATTTCTAAAAAAATTTATAAAATTCACAATATATCCCAGTTTTAACTCTAAATCATTAAACCTAACTCCTAAAAGCTTAAACTACCAAATCCATGTATTTTCCATTGTTTTTCCTCAAATTTTCACCATGAATAGTGATTTTTTGGTAGATTGTGCTTAAATACATGGTGAAAATAAACTTTTTTACATAGAAGTGAAGCTCTTACCTCAATGATATCAAATCTAGTAACTTTTGCTTTAAATCACCAAGAAATCTCCAAAATAGGTTATGTCCTAACTTCAAAACCTAGAACTCTAGAGGAAGGCAACAAATTAACGGTTTGAAAATGAAGTTTTCAGACAGAATCATCAATTAAAATCATTCCTAAACCAATTTAAGTGAACTCGCACTTAGGCACGAATGATTTGCTGCTTAGGTGCTAGTCTCTCGGTTTAGGCAGTGCTTAAGCACAGGGTATTGGCGATTAGGCGCCACTGCACAAATTTTGACTATTTTGTTTATAAGTGAAATGCACTTCTAGCTAAGTCTACCAACCCTACATGGTCTCATAAATCTTTATTAACTATTTTGTTCCCTTTAAACTCTCCTATTACTCATGATTCACTAATCTTATCTAATTTGATTCAACACAAAATAACATGAAAATTTCAGCCTTAATTTTCACATGTTTTTACCATCTAGAAACTTCTATAAACTGAAATTTTCAGCCTTAAATAGCCAATTCGCATATGAAATTTTTTGTTTATAAGTTAAAACATCTAGAAACTGAAATCCACACATGTTTTTAACTGTCATGCTTAAGCGTCGGATATTGGCGCTTATGCCCCAATGCTCAATTTACCACAGATCAACTTAACTTCCAAATACCCGTCTAACATGTCTAAGTCATCCTTTAAGTTCTTAGAATAATCACTAAATCATTATATATTCAAATTACTACCATAATTTTTTAAATCAAACATAAAAACAAAATAATAAAAACAAACACAAATAATTATGAGTTCCCCCCATAGAACGCTTGGTTTAAGGTCTTCAGCCCGACGTCACCAATGCTTATTATGGTTGACCCAACATCATCAAATAACTTTATTTAAGTTATTAACCTAAAAAATAGGATTTCAGCCTATAACCATTCACTTTGAATATTTTATCAATTTTAGGATCTTTGATATCAACAGCTCTGTAGGGATAAACTTTCATAACAACAAATGGCCCCATCCACTTGGACTTAAGTTTTCCTGGAAATACTCTTAACCTTGCATTATAAAGCAAAACTTGTTACCCTTGCGCAAAATTTTTTGTAAGAATCCTCCGATCTTGCCACTTCTTCATTATTTCTTTGTAAATCTTAGCACTTTCATAAGATTCATTCCTTTTCTTTTCAAGCTCATTCAATTAAAATAGCCTTTTCTGACAAGCATCCTTTAAATTATAATTAAATTATTTAATAGCCCAATATGCTTTACGCTCAAGTTCAATTGGTAAGTGACCAGCTTTCCCAAATATTAGCATGCATGGGGACATTCCTATAGGAGTTCTGTATGTAGTTCTATAAGCCCACAAAGCATAATCAAGATTAATTGAACAATCCATTTTGGTTGGAATTACAGATTTTTCCAATATTATTTTAATTTTACTATTGGATAATTGAGCCAAACCACTTGTCTGAGGATGATAAGCAGTAGAAATTCTATGGTTAATATAATATTTCTTTAATAACTTCTCTATCATTGCATTTCTGAGATGACTTCCCCCTTCAGTTATGATTAGTCCCAGTATCCTAAATCTACAAAATATGTTAGTTAAAAAATTTGCGACACTTTGAGCGTCACATCAAGATAAAGAAACAACTTCTATCCATTTGGGTACAAAATCTACTGCTAACAATATATATAAATTCTCAAAAGATGGTATAAATGGTCCTATGAAATCTCAAACATCAAATATCTCAACTTCTAACATGTAATTGTGGGGCATCTCATTCCTCCTAGAAAGATTTCCTACTTATTGACATCGATCAAAAGTTTTGACATAAGCATTAAAAACTCTAAAAATGGTAGGCCAATAAAATTCAGATTGTAAAATTTTGTATGTTGTCTTACCAACACAAAATTGTCCAACAAAATTAGAATTATGATATTTTTGGATAATTTCATAAGTTAAAAACTACTTCTTTTTCAAGTAAATGGCTTAGAGGCTTAACAATTTTTGAAAAATCTTTAATATACTGCTTGTAGAATCCATCATGTCCTAAAAAAATTTTAATTTCCTTCATACTTGTTGGGTAAGGTAAATTTGCGATCACTTGAATTTTTGCAGGGTCTACTTCCATACAATTTTCTGAAATTTTATGTCCCAAAACTATTCCTCCTACTACCATAAATTTGCATTTTTCCCAATTAAAGACTAAATTTGTTTATTCAAAGCACTTAACAACACTTGATAAATGCTTTAAACATGATTCAAACGAAGTTCCAAACACTGAAAAATCATCCATAAAAACTTCAATACCTTTTTCCATTAAATTACAAAAATAGCCATCTTACATCTCTAAAATGTAGCACGTTCATTAAATAAACCAAAGGGCATTCTTCTAAAAGCAAATGTACCATAAGGAATGGTTAAAGTTAGTTTATTTTGATCTTCAGGAGTTGTTTGTATTTGGTACAAACCAGTATATCTATCCAGAAAACAAAACTATATATGCTCAGTTAGTCTATCCAACATTTGATCTAGAAAGAGTAGTGAAAATGATCTTTTATAGTGACAAGATTTAATTTTCTATAATCAATGCATAATCACCATCCTGTGACTTGTCTTATTGGTATTAACTTGTTATATTAATTTGAAGTCACATTCACCCCTCATTTCTTAGGAACACAGAGAATTGGACTAACCCATGCACTATCTCAAATTGGGTAGATAATTCTAGCGTCTAACCAATTCAAAATATCTTTCTTAACAACTTCTTTCATAATAGGATTCAATCTCCTTTGAGAATCAGCTTCCATATGAATTTTATGCATACAAATTGAAGGACTGATTCTTTTTATATCAGCAATAGTCCATCTAAAGGCTTTCTTGTAACACTTTAAGGTTTTCATTAAACTCTCTTCTTCTTCTATAGTTAATTTTGAGGAATTAATAATAAGTTATTTTGAGGAATCACCTAAGAAGGAATACTTCAAATATTTAGGAAGTAACTTCAACTCAAGCTTAGGAGGTTTTTTAATTGATCGAAAAAAAGGATTATCCTTTTCTATCGTGTCCAAAACTTCAAAAATTTCTCGAACATAATTTAAATCTTCCTTATATAAATCTTTATATTGATCTAATTCCACTTCTTGCTCATGTTCTAACCCTTTCATTTCAGATTTCACTCAGACATTGCTTTGAAATGACATTCACATTAATATATTATCACATCAATTCTATAACATTCAACATCTTTACCTTTTGCAGAGTATTTCATTGATTTAGAAATATTAAATATAAATTTTTGACAATTGATTCACATATTTAATTATCCTTTCTGCACATCAATCATTGCTCTTTTTGTAGCTAGGAATGGTTTTCCCACAAATGATAGGTATCTTCTTATCTTCCTCCATATCTAGCACAATAAATTCAACAGGAAAGATAAATTGATTCACTTTCACTAGGACATCTTCTATAACTTCTTTATGATAGGTTATTAAACGATCTGCTAACTTCAGAGTTATTGTAGTAGGGGATATTTCTCTTATTTTCAATCTTTTAAATATTGATAATGACATAAGGATGATGGTTGCACCAAAATCTTATAAAGTTTTCTCATAAAATATGTGTCCCATTGGACATAGAATAGTGATGATACCAGAATCTTTAAGCTTTTTAGGAAGCTTTTTATGAATTATAACACCTCACTCATCGCTAAGTGCAATAATCTTGTTATCTTTAAACTTCCTTTTCCTGTTGAGAATATCCTTCATAAACTTCACATAGCTTGGCATTTGTTCTAAGGCTTTAGTAAATGAAATATTAATTATAAGCTTCTTAAAAATTTCTAGAAATCTTAAAAATTCTTTATCCAACTTTTGTTGTCAGAGCCTCTGAGGAAAGGGAGGTGGTGGGTTTTTCAAGTCAACTTTAAGTGGAGAAATAGGTCTCTCTAAAGCTTTCAGAGCGTCCTCTTTTGGTTCTTCAATCTCAGCTCTCTCTACTTTAGTCTCATTTTGAACTCTGCCTTTCAATTCTCTTCTGCTTCTAATATGAATGACTTTTACTTGTTCTTTATTTTGGTCTTTTGGATTTACTTCCATTTTGCTAGGAAGTGTTCTTTGGAATCTATTGTTTAATGAATTTTCTATTTATCCCCAGTGATTCTCAATATTTCTAATTGTAGCTCTTGACTTTGTAACTAATTTCCCAATTGTAACACCATTTCTTCTATAGACAACTTCTTCTCTTTAAATTGTATACATTTGTTAAAACCTGAAGGATAAGTGGGCCTATAATGACTATTCCTTTAGTTTTTCCAGTTTCCCATTTGGTTTACTTGGTGTTTCCCCATTGCTCATTATTATTGTTGAAAGTATTATTCTAGTTAAAGTTGGGACGGTTCGTCCAACCTGGGTTATAATAGTTTGAATATGGGTTATTCTTCTTGTTGTTTATGGCATTCAAATTTTATAATGATGCTTTAGAATCTATCATTTGACCTAATGAATTATCTTCATTCATGGAAATTTGTTGAGAAAAATTCATTCCAAATTGGTCTAACTTCCATGAAATTGCAGAAACTTGATTTGCTAACATTGTAAGAGCATCAGTTTCATGAATATTGGCTACTTTCCTATGATTTACCCATTTAGAAGGCCATTAAAAATTTTTTGTAGCCATCTCTTCAATTAAAGTATAAGCACATTAAATGGTTTTGACATCAATGAACCACAAGCAACGACATCAATAACAAATCTATGAGATCCAGCTAATATATCGTAAAAGATTTGAATAATTAACAAATCTGGTATAGCATGAGGCGAAAATTTTTTTAAGAGTTCTTTAAATCATTCTCATGCATCAAAAATAGATTCCTCTTCAAACTTGCAAAAAGATGTAATATCATTTTTAAGCTTCGCAAGTTTTGAGGGTGAAAAATATTAAGCAAAGAATTTCTGCGCTAAAGAACCTCATGTTCTAATAGATCTAAATGATAACGAATGTAACCATATCTTAGCCTTATCATATAGTGTGAAATGTAGCAAAAAATTCTAGAAAATTGGCAAGATGTTAATTTGGATCTTCAGTTGGTGCTCCCCCAAATTGATTATTTGATATCATTTGTATAATAGCAAGTTTAAGCTCGAATGAATTAATAACTACAACAGCTTTTTAACTACTACAATGAAGTTCATCCATTGTAGGGTTTGCATAATCTCTTAAAGGTCTAAAACTTTCAGCATTTTTATTTATTTGATTTGTCATTTCTTGAAATTTTTTAATTTTCTCAGTAATTTTTAACTTTTAAAATTTTCTAATTATTATTTCTAATTCAGAATCATAACATAAGTCGTGTGGAACCTAAAATACACATACATTACTATGAAACAAATCAAATAAAACTTTAAAAAAAGAAATAGAAACACACAAATAAGATCTGTACATAAGAACAACACTACAATATTCCTATAATAAATCTTAAAGTATAAATAAAACATTATAAAAATAGAAATTTTGCTTTCTAAAAGCTTCTTTTGAAAATTTTGTAATTTTCCTCAACAATGGTGCCAAAAACTTTATCCCAATTTTCTTAATAGACGTAAAATGTTATATATGTGATTATATGCTTAATTTTTTTAACAATTATTCTTATTTTGCAACAAAGCCAAAAGCTTGATTTAAAACAAAAGCTAGGTAAATTTTCAACTATGAAGCAAATAAGAATATAGTTATAATATTTATATATGGGATACTATGTAAGTATACACATCGTTATCAAGTATTATAGGACTTTTTGATTAAACCTTGAACCCATAGAGAAAACTTGACAATATGCACTCTACAAAATAGGAGAAATTAGATAGCAAAATTCTAGTTAGCAAAATATTCTTACTTAATCTCAAGACACTATAATAGGTATGAAAATTTGATTCTTTTTATAATTTTTTTTATAATTGAAAATAAAGTAAGCAATTAAATAACTTAACTAAATATTTTCAAGATGAAGGCAATATAAATAGATTATCTTTTTCCTTATCATGAATCAATAACAATTATAGAAATATGTTGTGGAATTTTTCTAATTGTGTTGTGTCAAATATGATTACTAATATTCTTTACCCTTACTGGAGATGCTATGATGAACATTAGCTAATCTGTAGTTTGAATGGTCCTGAAGACCGATAAGGTAGGGAGGATACTACCTTACCCTCTAGAGTTCCCTCTTCTCCCTCAACATAGGGCTAACATCTTGTATCAAAACTTAAAAGTAGAAATCAAATTAGGGGTTTAGCCTGTCCCTCTAAAGTTCTCTAATTCTACACCCTTGAAAGTTTATTTCCCTATTTTTTTGCACTCAACCCCATAAACTACATTCTCATCCATGAAATCAAATGTGATTCTTACCATTTTTTAACTGAGATAATACCATCTTAGATCTGCCAAGTTTGCACAATTGTTATTAACATCTAGTTGGCCAAGCCAATAAGAAAATGAAGTATAAGGTTTAAAATCAATACAACTTCTTCCAACATTAAAGTATAATACTTCACAAAAGTTCCTTTCAATACTAAATCACTTTTCATTTTATAGAAAATGATAAAGAAAACTACTCAGAATTAGTGGAGAAATCACAACTATACTTGAGTTTAAAAAAAGAAATCATGCACACAACCAAAAAATCTAACTTAAAACCAAATGTAGTCACAAAGATAAAAACTAATCTTAAATCATCTACATAAAATGTCTTGAAGTTCCTTTGAAGTCTCTTCCTTTACTCACACTAGAAACTAAAACTCAAAATAAAAAGAAAGGTGGTTTGCGGCGCCATTGGCGATGGGCGGCTGCGGCGGAGGTTACTAGGATGAATTATGGTTGTTCGATGTGGATTGACTCTCCCCTTTGATGATCCAAGAATTCTTTTATAAAAATCCAAGACGTGTCATTTTGTCTCTTTAAAATGTGTCTCCATTCAATGAATTTTCGAGAAGTTACTTTCTTTCAAAAGCCAATTAATTGAATTTTTGTGTCCATGAACAATTTTTCTTGTTTTTACCAAGTGTCGTCTCAAACACCTCTTCAAAAAGCCATCCAAACTCAACGAATCATCAAATAGCTAGTTCTATCACTTTAGTGTGAGGTGCATGGCACTTAGGTGTGGCTCTCTCTGAATAATTGGCACATAAACACAAGTACTGGGTGCTTAGGCGCCTCAGTTCATTTTCACACCTTAATTTTTTCTCCAAATTTGAATCTTTGTCACTCCTTTTATAATTTTTCATCCATTTGATAGTACCTAAAACAAAAACACACAAATTTCATTTGTTAAAGCATAATATCTCAAAAAATAGTTATAAAAATGTTTATAAAAATAATATATATTTTAGATGTATCACATACATGTCGTATGTCAAAGGAAAGGAAGTTATGATTTATTAAGATACAGTTGAAGGATTTACCGCCCCGCCTTAGTATTTGATATCAGGTCTAGTTCAAAGTCTACACCATTAACCAGGTCACTGAGAAGAAATCATAGTTTAAGGATTCAAAGGGCCACTAAAGCCTGAGTTCTAGAGAATGTATCTGTTGATGAGATTTTTCAGCAGGAAGAACTCAGATAGCTTGAGACCTCTCTGCTTCTACAAGGGAATAGGCATCACCCATTAATGGGTACTAATGGGTATGAATATATTTAGAATATTGTTGCTGCTTTACCATTACATCATGATCGTGACGAGGAGAGGGAGAAACCCATTCTTATCACCAAAGTCCGTATAGTATTTCAAAGATTGGTTGTCAAAAATGGATGTTCATTTGTTAAGCTACTTAAGGGTGGGAAGTACGGTATCCTCTCGAATGAAAAAAGAAAATTTGAAGGATGTTAGATCTGCTCAATAGTCCAAACATTAGCTGAGGTTTTTCTAGCTTGCATTTCTTTTTTATTCCGTCTAAGAAGCCGAGTTGGTGCTGCCACCACAACCACCGATTTTTTTTCCACTACTGCTTCAAGGTCTACAGGACATCGATTGGCCATGTCACATTTAGGTCCGAGGATACTACTAGTTGTTGCTCATATGACTTTTCTATAAAAGAAGAAAGTAAAGAAGTCTCTAGTGTTTTATTTGGTACACACCGCAGAGAACATGCCTCTCTCTGACACATCGATGCTCTTGTTGAGACACCCCATCTTAAGACATCACCATCAAATAAAAAGGTATGGGTACCCAAGGTTGTTGTACTAGTACAGTTTGATGAGCTAGCAAGGCAAGATTGTGGAATGGAGTAGAGTCTGAAGTATGAGGTGTTATTTCAGCCATTGCTATTAAATTCAAAGTTTAGAGCGAAAATGTTCATGAGGGTCCTCCAGATCTCAAGATCATCCACGAAAGAATAATTAAAGAAAATTTTAAAAAGCTTAGGGCTGAGATTTTTGAGTTAGCCAAAGAGCATGGAGTAGCTATGGATGATGAAGATTTTGATTTTAATAATTACCTCGATAAGAAATTTATTCATATTAATGTCATGTAGACTACATCTGCACATGAAACCCAACCACTTATGGAAAAGAACACCGCTGATGATTTATAGGGTTGTTTTGATAAGAGATTAGTGGATCAACTAGATGGAGAAAAGGATGAAGGAAATGTTTGCCGCCATGACCACCATGGCTACAATGCATGAATAATCGCAATGGCAGCAAATGACTTTGCGACAGGGTAATCAACCTAAGATTTTACACATTAGCGATGAAAGGAAAGAAGTTGCTTCCACAACAGAGACGACTAGCAAATTAAAAATTCCACTAAGAGTATAACACTAAAGAAAGATATCAAGCAAAATGGTCGAGCAGCAAGTTCGGGAGGCCTTTGTACATTCAAGGGGTGGTGCATTAATTTCAAAGGGACCACCTTACTAAAAGTATTTTGATGTTGTACCTTACGCTAAGGGATTGATGTTCGAGGGCACCAGAAATCCCCACCAGCATAATGCCCATTTCTGAGCTAGTTATTGCAATGCCGGAGTTAGTGAAGCCTTACTTCTCCTTCAGTTTTTTAGCAGCGTGTCATGGATAGCATTTCATTGGTATGCCGAGTTGCCCAATAGGTCAATAAATACATTTTTCGAGTTGGAGCACTTGTTTGTGAAGAGATTTACTGGAGCACAACATCATGTTAATATTTGAGTTCTCGTAGTTGAAAGGTAAAAGCTTAATGAGACTTTGGTGGATTATATCTTGAGGTGGAAAAACCTAAGCATGAAATTTGATCCTTAGCTATAGGAACAACATGCGATTGAGATTCTACTCAAAAGCATTCATGGACCGGTAGCTTTCATGCTTAAGGGACACATCTTCAAGTCTTTTGAGAAAGTGCTAAGCAAGTTGCTTTTTCCAACCTGGGTTATAATAGTTTGAATATGGGTTATTCTGCTTATTTTTTATGGCATTCAAAGTTTGTAATGGTGCTTGAGAATCTACGATTTGGTCTAATGAATTTTCTTCATTCAATGGAATTGATTGAGAAAAATTCATTCCAAATTGGTCTAACTACATTGTAATTGTAGCAACTTGATTTGCTAACATTACAAAAGCATCAGTTTTATGAAAATTAGCTGCTTTCTTAGGATTTACCTTTTAAAAGGCCATTGAAAATTTTATGTAGCCTTCTCTTCAATTAAAGCATAAGCATCATTAAATGGTTTTAACATCAATTAATTACTAGCAGCAACATCAATGATATATCTAAGAGATCCAACTAATCAATCGTAAAAGGTTAGAATTATTAACCAATCTGGTATAGCATGGGGTGGACACTTTCTTAAAATTTCTTTAAATTGTTCTAATGCTTCATAAATAGATTTTCATTCAAACTACTTAAAAGATGTAATATCATTTCTAAGCTTTGCAAGTTTTGATCGTGGACAATATTTAACAGGGAATTTCTATGCAAAATTATCTCAAGTTTTGATATATCCAAGTGATAACAAATGTAACCATATCTTAGCCTTATTCCTCAGTGAGAAAGGAAATAATATAAGTCTTATAGCATCATTTGATACACCATCATATTTAAATATAACACACAATTCTAAAAAATTGGCAAGATGTAAATTTAGATCTTCAGTTGGTGCTCCCCCAATCTGATTAATTAATACCATTTGGATAATAACTAGTTTAAGTTTGAATGAATTAGCTATCATAAAATGTTTTTGAATACTACAATGAAGTTCTTCCAGTGTAGGGTTTGCATAATCTCTTAAAGGTCTAATCCCTTTATCATTTTGATTATTTTGATTTATCATTTCTTGAAATTTTTTAAATTTTAAGAAATTTTAAATTTTTTTAATTTTTCTAAAAGTTCTTTCTGATTCAAAATCATAAGGCACAAGTCCTATAGAACCTGAACAATGCATACATTACTATGAAACACATAAAATAAAACAAAAGAAATAAAATGAAAACACACAAACAAGAACTTTATATAAAAACAACACTACAATTATCCTATAATAAATTTTAAGGTTTAAATAAGACTTTATAAAAATAGAAATTTTATTTTCTAAAAGTTTCCTTTGAAAATTTTGTAATTTTCCTCGGCAACGGTGCCGAAAACTTGATCCCAATTTTCTATATAGATGTAAAATGTGATGTATGTGATTATATGCTTAATTTTTTTAAAAATGATTCTTATTTTGCAACGAAGCCAAAAACTCGATCCAAAACAAAAGCTAGGTAAATTTTCCACTATGAAGCAAATAAGAATACAAATATAATTTTTACATATGGGATACTACGCAAGTATACGTATCGTTACCAAGTAATATATGACTTTTTGATTAAGCCTCGGATATCAAACCAACAAGAATACTTGACAATATGCACTCTACAAAATAGAAGAAATTAGATAACTAAACTGTGATTAGTAAAGTGTTTTTAATTAAGCTCATGAAGCTATAAAAGAATGAAATTTTTAGTCTTTTTGTAATTTTTTTTATAATTAGAAATAAAGTTAGCAATTGACTAACGTAACAAAATATTTGCAAGATGAAGGTAATATAAAAAAAATATTTTTTTCCTTATAATGAATCACTAACAAGCATAGAAATTGTGTTGTGGAATTATTGTAATTGTGTTGTGCCAATAGGAGTAATAATATCCCTTACTCTTACTAGAGATGTTATAAAGAACATTGACTAATCTCTAGTTTGAATAGTCTTGAAGACTTATTAGGTAAGGATGATACAAGCTCTCACTCTAGAGTTCCCTCTTCTCCCTCAACTTGAGGGTAAACATCTCATATGAAAACTTAAAACTATTAATCAAATTAAGGGATTTAGCTAGTCACTCAAAAGTCCTCTAGTTCTACACCCTTAAAAGTTTATTTCGCTATTTATTTGAACTCAATCCCATGAACTACATTCTCATCGATGAATTCAAATGTAATACTTACCATTTATTGACAAAGGAAATACCATCTTGGGTCTTACATGTTCGCAAAATAGTTGTTAACATCTTTACTGACCAAATCGAGTAAATGAAGTACAAGATTTCAAATCATCACAACTTCTTCTAACATTGAAGTCTAATACTTCACACAACATCCTTTCAATATTAAATCACTTATCATTTTAAGGAAAAATATAATGAAAACTATTCAAATTTCATGGAGAAAACACAATCATTCTTGAGTTTAAAAGTAGAAATCATGCACACAAACAAAAAATCTAACTTAAAAAATAAAAATAAACACTTATCTCAAATCCTATCCACCAAATACCTTGAAGTTCCTTTGAATTCTCTTTATTCACTCACATTACTAACGTAAACTCAAAATAAAAAGAATCTTGCTTGGTGGCGGTAGTGGCGATGAGCTAATGCGGTGGGGGTTACTAGGATGAATCATGGCAGTTGGATGTGGATTGGATCTCTCCTTTGATGATCCAAGTATTCTTTTATAAAAATCGAAGATGTCCTTTGGTGTCTCTTCAAAATATTTCTCCATTCAATGAATCTTCTAGAAGTTGCCTTCTTTCAAAAGCTAATTGAATTAATTTTTGTGTTCAAGAACAATTTCCCATGTTTTTACCAAAGATTGCTTCAAACACCTCATTCAAAAGTCATCCAAATTCAATGAATGATCAACTAACTACTTCTGACACTTTAGTGTGAGGTACAAGGTGCTTAGATGTGTCTCTCTCTGAATAACTGATGCATAAGCACCAGTATTTGGCGCTTCGAGCCTTAGTTCATTTTTGCACCTTCTTTATTTTTGCTCCAAATTTGATCCTTTTTCACTTCTTTTATAATTTTTCATCTTTTTGATTGTACCTGAAATAAAAACACACCAATACCTTTCATTAAAGTGCAATATCTCAAATAATAGGTATAAAAATGTATACAAAAATATTATATATTTTAGGTGTATCTTCTACCGTGTCGTTTGTCAAAGCAAAAGAAGTTATGATTGTTTAAGATACAGCTGAAGGATTTACCACCTCACCATAATATTTGAAATTGGGTCTAGTTCAAAGTTTCCATAATTAACCATGCCACAGAGAAGAAATCAGAGTTGAAGGATTCAGAGAGACACTAAAGCCTGAGTTCTAGAGAAGGTATCTGTTGATGAGATTCCTCACTAGGAGGACCTTGGATTGTTTGAGACCTCTCCGCATCGGCAAGGGTGTAGGCTTCACCAATTAATGAGTACTAATGGGTATGAAAGTATTCAAAATAGTGTTGGCGCTTTACCATTATGTCATGGTTGTGCTGAGGAGAGGGAGAAAGCCACTCCTATCACCAAAGTCCATAAAGTATTTCAGAGATTGGCTATCAATTAAGGATGTTCATTTGTTGAGCAAAATAAGGGTGGGATGCACGCTTTCCTCTTGAAAGAAAAAAGAAAATTTGAAGGATAATATATCTACCTAACAGTCTTAAAGATCAATTGAAGTCTTGTCAGGTTGCATTCCCGTCACATTCTATATAAGAAGCCGATATGGTGTTGTCGTCACTGCCACTGATTTTGCTACCTCTGCTGCTTCAAGGTCTGCAAAAAATTAATTGGGCAAATCACATCTGGGTCTAAGGATACTACTAGTTGTTGCCCATACGAATCTTCTGGAAAGAGGAAAGTAAAGAAGTCGCCCGGTATTGTATTTGGTTCGTACCGCAGGGAACATGCCTCTCTCGATGCCCATGTTGAGACACCCCGTATCAAGACTTCACCGTCAGAAAAAAAGATATGGGTAACAAAGGTTGCCATACTAGTACTGTTTGATGGGACCGCAGGGCAAGATTGTGGAATGAAGCAAGAGTCTAAAGTTTAAGGTGTCATTGCAACCATTGCTATCGAGTCCAATCTACAGAGGGAGGATGTTCAGGAGGGTTCTCTAGAGGTCATGATAATCAAGAAAAGAATAATTAAAGAATAAGTTGAAAAGCTCAGGGCTCATATTATTGAGTTAGCCAAAGAGCATGGAGTAGCAATGAATGATGAAGATTTTAATTTTAATGATTACCTCAATCAGAAGTTTATGGATATTAATGTCATCAAGAGTAGAGGCGCTACACCTGCGTATGAAGCCCAAATACTTATGAAATGGAACACCACTGATGATTTGTAGGGTTGTTTGCTAAGAGATGAGCAGATCAGCTAGATGGAGAAAAGTATGGAGGAATTATTTGCCGCCATGACTGGTGGCTATAATGCACTGACAATCACAATCGCAGTAATTGCTTTTGTGAGAGGGTAATTAGCCTGAGATTATACGCATTATGAATAAAAGGAGAGAAGTTGATTCTGCCAACAGAGATGACTAGCAAAAGAAAAATTCCACTCAGAGTATAATACCAAAAAAATATATCAAGAAAATGGTAAAACAGTAAGTTCGGGAGGCCTTAGTCCAATCTAGAGGTGTTGCATCAATTTCAAAGGGTAGACCTTACCGAAAGGAGTTTGATGTTGTGCCCTACCCTAAGGGTTTTGTGTTACCAGACCTTAAGATGTTCGAAGGGACCAGAACTCCCCTCTAACATAAGGCCCATTTCTGATCCAGTTGTTGCAATACTGAAGGTAGTGAACCCTTGCTCTTCCATCAGTTTTTTACAAGAGAATCATGGATAGCGTTTGATTGGTATGTTGAGTTGCCCAATGGATCAATAAAAACATATTCCAAGTTGGAGCATATTTTTGTGAAGAGATTTGTTGGAGCACAACATCATGTTACTATTTGAGATCTGGTAGAGGAAAGGCAAAAGTCTAATGAGAGTTTGGTGGATTATATTTTAAGGTGGAGAAACCTAAGCATGATATTCAAGCCTCAGCTACAAAAACAACATGGGATTGAGATTCTACTCAAGGGCATTCATGGACTGGTAGATTTCATGCTTGTGGGACAAACCATTAATTCCTTCGAGAAATTGCTAAGCAAGGCTAGCAATCTACAAGTAGAAGTCAAGCACGTGGACTACCAGGAAAGGGCTGATAAGCCCAGAACAGCCAGAGTATTTGAGAAAAAGTTTAGAATAGTAGCAACAGTTGATAAAGGGAAGCAGCTGATGAAGATTCTGGCCGAGCATTCTCATCAGAGTTCCTGTCGGTGATTATTTCGGGTCGGTTTGTGAGGTTGCCCGTAAGAAACTGTCGGTCGCTGGAATCAAAATCTCATCGCCCGCTTTGGAAGGACATTGAAGTATGAAATCAAACTGACCCCATATTTTTCATAGTTTAAAATGAAATAGCACTGTACCTCAAATCCTGTATCTATCCCAAAGGATAAACACAAGAATTGATGATGAGGCTCGATCTAATAAACTAAGGAAAGTATGATGTCCGTCGGGTCTGCGAAACCTTTGTATTTATCGATAAGTTCCCCTATTTAATATAAAGAATTAAATAGGGTTTATATTAAGCTGGGTTCGGACATGCTTCCTATAAGGGCAAGCCCCTATAGTTAATTACATCTTAAATGACCATGGCCACCTAAGAAAACTCTCGATAGAAATAAAAAAATTATCTTCAAGGAATTTCAAAGGGTAGGACTCTTCAACGAAATCGGATGTAGAGGTGTGAAAGGGGATTGATTCAAATTTGGAACATTTTATTATAGAATCCAAAGGAAGAAGAACTAAGGGATGTCATGGATCCAGAGGAGAACCTCAGTGACTTCCCAAGCTATCCTATTGTTTGGCTTCAATTTTGAGGAGAAATATTTAGGTGTTTCATCCTGCCAATTTTATTAGTTACGGCTTACATTCGTATGAAATGATCACACAAATAACCTGAAAGATGTGAGGGTTTAGCTCGTGACAAACGACGACCTCGGAATCCTACGACGAGTTAGGGCTTATATTATATAGCAGGGCCATACAAGGCCTAAAGATAAGGTGAGGATTTACGTTGTATAAGCAAGCGACCTCGAAGTCCTATGGCTTTGTTGTTTAAGTCTAAGGAAGAAAGATTGGTTTAGCTGGGGAAGACAAGTTTTGCTGTTGAAGATGGTTGGGCTGCCCACCATGCTAGCTCCAAGCTCCTTGCCGCGACATGTTTGAGTTTTCTAGTGTGTCAAGTTATAATATCAAATCATGTAGCCCTATGGTTGAAGTTCCTTAAATTTTATGAGGCCATATTAAAGTTGATTAGAGCGACACCGGTTAGGATCCTACGGTTCGCTCGTTCTGGCATCACTATTTTCTATTGGATTCACTTAGTCCAAATGAACTTATCAAACAAAACTTAATGAGTTCCATAATTTCATTTAAACTGTGTGAAGCCTCAATAGCAACCGTAGGTTACCTCCTCCGAGTGTTTCCTGATCATCCGATAGAGACACCTTAATTTAGTTGAAGTTGTGGTTTTGTGTGATGTTTGTGATTAAATTTTGAGTTGTTTTATATTTTGAATGTTGTGGCGGTGAATTTTATCATGGTTGATTTTATTTTTTAGTTTGGGTTATGGTTTCGGGGATATCCTGATAGTTTTAGTTTTCATGCAGGGTGACATCGTTGTTTAGCATTCAAATTTACGGATAGAAGTGCAGTATGAAAGTACAAGAAAGACAACGCTGAAAACTGTAAAAGTGTACCTGGCGAGTCTTCTCGTTCCACCACCTGAAACTTAAAATACATGTGAGTTCTGAGGTGTTTTCCTAACTCTATGTTGTATTTTGGTAAGTCCTTAAAAGTTTAATTAAGGATGATTCCATTAAGCAAAAAATATTAATTTTAATAGGCCTTAGAGGTATCCAACGAGTTAGGAGAGGGAAGCAGGTCCATGTCTCCCTCCCACCAACTAGTGAAAAGCCTCAAGCCCATTTAATTCATTATGTTGTTTAATGGTTCATCCTATGAATACCCTTATTACTCAGTGAACCCTGATGTCTCAATTATCTCTAAGAATGGGGTAATTATCATTTATCATTTAATTTTGAAAATTATATGGGTGAAGACCCATGAAGGGGAAAGTTAGTGTAATTTGAACACTTAGCCAAATTTCAAACCTAATTAGGCTTAGTGGTGTTTCAAGGACGTTTGATTTAATTATGTTTTTTTTCTATAATCCTCTTTTAGTCAATTTTGGATTTAGCTTAGGTCACCACTAAGCCCTTAAGACCTAGGTGAGTGTCTTAATTAGAGGGTTAAGTTTTAAGTAGACATAATTCATGATTTGAATTTTACTTGAAAATCAAGATAGGAGTATTAAATTGATTAATTATTGACTTCAAAAGTCATACCCCTAAGTCCAGGATCATTTAATTTTAATAAACTTCCAAATTTTAATAATTTAGAAATTTATTAATCTTAAATAAGAAAGTGCAATGGGTTTCTACCAATTAACCCCTTTGTGTTTCAAACATAAATTGATTAAGATCAGAGGTCACCCATTTTTCCCTGCTTGAATTAAGCCTAAATGTTAATTAAGGCTAAATTTTCAAAATTACACATTTGCCCCTGAGGCTCTAACACTTCATAATTTGTCAAATTCAATTCAAACAATTTTGAAATTTCTATCCTACCTCATTCATGGGTCAATTAAGACATCAGAGGAGAAAATGTGATTTTTCAAGATTTAAATTAATTTATATAATTATTTTAATGCAAAAATAGGAATTTTCAAAGAAAATTCCTAACTTGACCAAGGTAAATTATAATACCTTGTAATTTTTAGTGGAGGTATATCTAGTCTAGAGAAGCCTTTGGATCAAATTTCATAATTTTTAAAATTCTCTGTGATTTATTATAATTATTTTAAGTTCTGGGCTATTTAATAAAAACAAAATATTTTAAGTGGTGAATATTAAGTTTTATATTTTTGAAAAATGTCCTTAAGGACAGAGAACTTAGAGGAGCAAATTTTATATTTATCTGATTTTTCCTTGATTTATTGGAATTCTTTTAGTGAAAACTCATTTTTAGTCATTTAAAAATTATTTTTAAGCTTTGAAAATAAATATCTTTATTTAGAAAATCAGGAAAATTATTCTAATTGTTCCTAAGTGATTAGGAAACAATTTAGAACATTTCCATGAGTTTCATTTTTTTTTTGATTTTTATGAATTTTTTTAATTATTTTAAATATTCAAAATGGGCTAAAAACCAAATTTTTATCTTAAATATCATTTTATTTTTAGAAAATACCCCTGCTCATAGAGAACTCATGAAACTAAGTTTCATAATATTTTGAGTTATATTTTTTATTTTTTTTAAAAAAATCATTTAAGTGTTAAGAGTGGTATTTAACTGTAAAAATCAATTTAAGTTATTAAATGAACTTAAAATATTTTGAAACTTTTATGATGAATTCTCTATATCATAAACCATAGTGGAGATAAAAAATTATGTCATTTAAAAGTTTACATTTTTCTAAATTAATCATCTTAGTGATTTAGTATTTGGAAAATTTAAAAATGTTTTAAACGACTTGACCGTTGAAATTTTTTTCAAAGGTTTCTTTGGTCATATTGGACCTTCCAAAATTTTCTTGGGATTTAATAACCAATATGCTATTTTCCATGATTATTTAAAAAAAATAATATGGAAGATCTTGAAAAAAGTGGATCTCTATATAGGAACCTCCCCTGACTTTAAAAAAAATCAGAGAATGTTCCCCTTTACAGAGGCTACAATATGTTAAAATTTCAAGCCAAGGTGATGTGTCAATATGCATGGAAAATCAAATGATTCCAAATAGTATTTAATTAATTAAAAATATTTTATGCATGAAATGGGCTTGAAAATCCTTCCACACTATTCTCCTCTCTTCACTGAGCAAGTGGGTATTTTTATTTTATTTTTGTGATTTTTCTAAATAAGAAAATACCCCTACTTTTCTATTTAAACCACGCGTGCAACCTCAACCTACGACGGCTCCGAAAGCATGCGTGGCGCGCTCTGGTTGGACGCTATCGTCCACGTAGCTTGCTGACTCGGCCCACTATTCATGTCTCGAAGTGCCTTCCGGCTCGATCTCCCTCGTGCATTTGATGCACGCTTGATCGAACGACTCCCCGTCATCATCCCTGATAGAATGATCCCATGCCCGTCAAGACTAAAACCTTAAAATCTTGGTCTAGACTCAATCAAATCACCTCGGGTTTGATCCTATGGACTCGTCTAAGTGCGACGAACGCATCCATATGGCTAAGGTATCATGAAATTAAGTTTAAGTAAATGAATAATCAAAATAAGCTCGTGAGGAGGAGGAGTTTTATATCCTTGCTCTGAGAAGGGAGGGTTCGATCAAAGATGCTCGGCACGTTCATTGGGGTCCAAGGAGGCTAGGGATTGAGTCCCTGGCCTTGGTGTCAAGTCTAGGTATGAATTCAACAAAGCTCGATTTCAGGTGTTGGTCTAGAGCTATGGCAGAGGCTCTGTGGAAGGGGGATTAGATGGGGCTCTGGCTTCTTTCACTCTTGCGAAGGTGTGGGCACAAGCAATTGAAGTTTGGTGGAGTGTGGAGGTGTACTGGGTTCTGTCTTGGTTTCCGGCAGGGTTTCAAGCTCAAAATTGAGATCCGGCAATGGGAATGGGTGAGGCAAAATGGTTGGAATGCACTGACGGGATCTTAGGGAAGCTTTATGTGAAGTTTGGAGAGGCCTCTCTGAGAAATTTTCAGCACACCTCCCATGGCCGTGAGAGGTGAGTTTTTATAAAAAATGTCATGGGGTGGCTCTTAGGGCATAAGTTTTGGTGTATTGTGGTGCTTAGGTGGAGGGCAAAAGAGCTCCATAAATTGATTTGGATGAGCTGGCCTCTAGGTTTGATTTGAGTGAGGTGTCATGGGGGTGGCTCTCAATTTTGGGCTTTTCTGGCCCCTAGGCTGGCCGCCCGGCCAGGGGGAGGTGGCTAGGAGCTCAGGGAACCCAGAGGAATCCATCACAGTAATTTAATGCAAATGTGCTTGGATTTAGCAAAGATATCTTAAGCATCTGCACTTTTGGAAATAAGATCCCTTAATTTGGGGGACCTTTGTTCCATGGCTTGATTTAGGTGATTTCATGGTGTTTGGACTGGTCACTAGGTCCAACTAATGGTTGTGGTGGAGTTAATTTGGTGGCTTTAAGGTGGTTAGATCACATTTAGTGTATGGGTCAAAGTGGGTGCAAATAAACAAAACTTGGGTTTGGGCTAGGTTATCCATGTCAATTGGCTCAATTAATTGTTGCATTTAATGTAGATGATCATAAGGAACAACTTTAGTGAAGGATGGAAGTGGTTTTGAGTTCAATTGAAAGGTCAATTTGAAGGAATTTTGAACTTTAATCAATTTGGTCATGTTGGGCTAGGCTTGGGTCTAGCTTGGGTTAGCCTTGGGCTAAGTCCAAATTAATTGTTGTAAATGGTTAATAGGGACCTCATGAAGAGTTTTCAACATGAATTGGTTGCCAATTTGGAGGTTAAGGCAATCAATTGGGTGAAATTTGGGGACTTAGCCAATTTGGGGCTAAATTTGAAAATTTTGGATTTTAGGCCAAAATCAAATGTATTTGTGGCTTCACCAAGGCTAATTGATGGTTGATTTTGATTTATAGGAATGTTATAAAGATGTTTCAACATTAATTGAGGCCAATTGACAAGGCTATGTGTTCAATTTTGTGAGATTAGGTCATATGGTCAAAATTTGGGTTTTGCCCCAAATCAAAATTGGGCTCAAATCATGGACCAATTGAGCTTGGATTTGGTTTAGTTTAATCATATAGGAAGTGAATTTGAGTTTAGGATTGGAATTGAGATCAATTGAGACCCAATTGATGGACATTTGAGATGGATTTGGGGAAATTTGGATCATTAAAGAGCAATTTGGGGATTTTGGTAAAAGATGGTCAAATTGGCCAAATTGGTCATGTGGTAGTTAAGAGAAATGGAATTGGGAATATTTGGGATTTATTAGGATTTTCTGGGAATTTTTGGAATTTTGAGCCCAAGTGGGGTATTTTGGTAATCAGAGGGTGTTTTAGGGGTAAAATGCCAAGATGGGTATTTTGGTAGAGTTGAGGTGCCAATCATCACCAATAAGTCATGGACTAATGGAAACCCCATTTTGGGTCCTTTACATAGTGGTCTTAGCTAAACATAGCCCTAGGGCTAGTAGGTTTAGGGGACCATCTACATGAGTATCTCAAAAGATCAAGGGCTCTAGGCTAGAGATTTGAGTTCAGGGTTGTGAGTGATTGTGGGTATAGATTAGTGTAGTGAGTCCCTTAGCTCTAGACCAACACCCAAGGTCAACCCTAAGGTCCAGCAATCCTAAGGGTGACTCATCTTAAGCTTCCCCTATAATGACCCCACCTACTAAGTACTTAGAGGTTGAGACCAACATGTGAAACTTCATGTTGAGTAAAGAAGAGGGTAGAATTTCTAATGGTGAGGGTGCCATGCCTAGTTTTCTAGTAATAGTCAACAGGAAAAGTCCCATGGCTAGACCCTAGGCTACTAAACGGGACAAACTAAACCTCAACCAAAAAAGAGGTCAACAGTTCCCAAGAGTTATCACAGCATATTCAGCCTCAACAGCAGCAGCGGACGCAACAGTATGGTAGTCTAGCCCGCAGTCATGCCAGAGAGGACCATACCGGGCAGATGGTAGATAGGGTCCAACATTTTCAGATCGGATGAAGAGAGTGTATTCTTTCAAAGATGAAGATGTGTCAAAGATGTTTAGAAATTAAGAAGAACGAGTTATGATTGGTAGACCCAAAGATGCTATTAGAAGTTGACTAGGAGAATCGTCTCAATTTCTGCCCCTATCACAAGATGTTGGGACACACATTAGTGGGCTTTTTCAGTTTCAAGGATTAGCTTGAGAGGAATTTTAAAGAGGGAAATATATAAAACCCAAAGGAATATTTAGAAGAACCTGAGAGAGGTTCTATAAATATGATTTTGATCAAGCCAACCTCTCCGATAGATCCATATTTAGAGGATGATGAATGGAGAACAATTTGGAGCAAATCATCTAAGAAGATACTGGACCAGATTCAGACTGCTTCAGTGCAGGCAACCATCTAGAGTCTATAGCCTACCCAGCCCGAGTTAAATATTTCATTAGAGAATACGCCGTAGTCAGAGAAGAAGAAGAACGTTGTCACGAAGGCTGATATCACATGGGGTAGGATATGGGCTGCCTCTGCTAGATTGGTTGTCTCCAATTTGGAGAAGAAAACTCTCAAACCACTGACCATGTATGATTATCTCTTTACTCCATCGGATTCTTTTGAATATAATGATTATGATTTTAGCTACTTTATAACTATCTCTAGTGATAACATAGTTGAATTTGGCCATTCTAGCTCTGATCTCGATTCCTAAACCGATCCTCAAATCTTATTTAAGCTCGATGAACATGTTGATTGGAATGAAGAAGATATCGACATATCTTGTTACGGTAGCACTGAGAGTGATGAACCAGTCCTCGATCACCACACTGCACCACATGCCATCAACTTGGATTTCCCTGATGTAGAAGAGACACCAAAAGTTTTGCCAATAAAATTGGAAGAAGAAGAAGAAGAGATCACAGAGGTTAACTTGAAAAGTGGCAAGGTATTACCCCCGAGAACAGCTCCAATTGATGAAGGAAAAAAAATAATCACGCTAGAGGAGCCACCTCCACCTCCGCCAATGGAAGAGACACATAACGATGTAAAGATTGGAGGATTGATAAAGTATATTATAATTACTAGCTCATATTAGGAGGTTGTCAGCCAAACTAAGCATCTACGGTGCTTTGATCTTGTCAAATGAGATGAGAGAGTCTCTAGTTAGTGCTTTACTTGATCAATATATTTGCTTAGCTCAGTTGGCTAGCACATCCTTGGATGATGTTTGTTCATTAAAGGAGCAGCCTGGGATGACCTTCATAGTTGAAGAATTGTTGCTCAGCACCACCAACCACCATCGGTTGCTTTACAAGACTGTTATTATCAGTAGGTTCTCAACTAAATGAGTCTACGGATGTTGACTTACTTGTATATTGATGCTCAAAAGCTTACAACTGATAAGATGATGTCAAGAAGCTTTAACCAAGAGGGATAAAAAGACCTTGGATTGATTACTTTCTTAATGAAATCTAGAGAGCTAGTAACAATTAAAAAATTTCATGTGATCGACAAAGAGACCTCTTTCATTGCTTTACTTGGTCGGCCATCGATTCACGAGCATAACATGGTTTCATCATCTCTACAATAGTGCATCAAGTATTTCAAGGAAGGACAAGAACATTGCATCAAAGGAGAATTATAACCATTTTCAATTCTTGATGTTGGCATCCATGAAGACGCCACCTACTATGCACCTCTAAAGAAGACTATCTTTTCCCATGAAATTATGTTAAATGGGATGGAAGATTCAGAATGATCACAAGATCAAGTCCATTCAACTCTGCTTCAACGATCTACTACCATCTCTTCATAACGAGCTGGTAGAGGTTCCTTTAGCCCGCACACCCGAGATCGAGGTCAACGATGTAGACGAGGAAGAACCATCATGATTGTTGAACGGACAAGGTCGACAATCAAAATTTATGTGAAAGAAAGCTCCAAGGAAGAAATGATCCTGATAAAATAGAAGATTCCTCAGTTCAAGATTTCCTTGGATGATGTGTTGAAAAGTGAATACTAGTCGATATATGATTGGATCAACCACTACGTACTTGCCATGACCATTACTCCAATCCACCAACGAAAAGTGGAGAGTTTAGAGGTCAAGAAAGTCTGTAGCATTGGTTTGAACCTTATCATGTTTTACCGTGCTTCCTCTTCTACTATTTTTAAAAGTCATGTAAACTTGGAAGAGGATTCTAATGAATTAATGAAATTACCTTTTAGTTACTTTTCTCCTTATGTACAAAAAGTTAATTCACTAGGGATATGTGTCAAAGCAAATGCCAAAAGATAAGCTACAACTCTTTGAGAATTTATGGAATGGTAAAAGTGAAGCTTCTAATTCGAATGAAGTTCTCATATTTGGTATGATAGGACCAGTCGATGACTTCAAATTTTGCATGGTTGTTTCTAGCAGTTTAGAAGAGGACTGCCTCGATGTTGAGGATGAATCCAAAGATCAATCGATAGGTGATGCTCCACTAAAATTTGAAGAGGAGATTAAGTCAACAACTGACGAATTGAAAGATGTCCACCACGGGACTGAGGAGCAGCCCCAACCTACCTTTATAAGTTTCCTACTCAGTGAGGAAGAATCCACAGAATTGATAGAGTTATTGTAGAACTTAAAGATTGCTTTTCTTAAAGCTATGATGAAATGTCAGGGCTATCACAGAGGTTGCAGTTCAAAAGCTCGGGGTGGACAAAGATATTACCCTAGTGAAATAAGCTCCCAGAAGGATGTGCCTCGAGATAGGGTAGCAAGTCATTGCTGAGGTAAAGAACCTAATAGACACTAGCTTTGTGCGGGAAGAGCAATACCCCACATGGTTAGCTAACATTGTACCAATTAAGAAAAAGAATGGACAAATCCATATTTATGTCGAATTTAGGGATTTAAATAAATCTTGTCCAAAAGATGAGTTTATGCTACTGATACCAGAGTTGATGATGGACATTACTTCATACAATGGATTTTCTCTTTAATGGTTGGATCGTCAAGTTACAAATAAATTAAGATGGCTCGAAAAGAACCAGTACCTCTAACTTATAAGACACTGATTGGTTAAGTCCCCAAAAGAACCAATACCTACAGCTTTCAAGACACCCATTCCTACAAATTAAAACTAACCATCAATTGGCCTTGGTGAAGCCTCAAATTCATTTGATTTTGGCCTAAATCCAAAATTCCCAAATTTAGCCCCAAATTGGCTAAGTCCCCAAATTTCACCCAATTGATTGCCTTAACCCCAAAATTGTAACCCAATTCATGTTGAAAACTCTTCATGGGGTCCGTATTGACCATTTACGACAATTAATTTAGACTTAGCCTAAGGCTAGCTCAAGCTGGACCCAAGCCTAGCACAACATGTCCAAATTGATTAAAATTCAAAATTCCCTCAAACTAACCCTTTAATTGAGCACAAAAACACTTCTATCCCTCACCAAAGTTTTTCATTATGATCATCCACACTAAATGCAACATTTATTTGGTCAAATTGAAATGGCTAGCCTAGACCAAACCCAAGACTTGATCATGTGCACTCACTTGGACCCATGAGCTAAATGTGACCCAACCACCCTAAAGCAACCAAATTAACTCCACCTAAGCCAATAGTTCACCCCTAAGACTGAGCTAAAACCCATCTAAACTCATAAACTAACCCATGGACAAAGGGTCTCCTAAATTAAGGGATCTTATTCCCAAAAATACACATGCTTAAGATATCCTTGCCAAATCAAATCACATTTGTGTTATATTATTGTGATAGATTCCTCTGAATGTCCTGAGCACCTAGCCACCTCCCCCTAGCCGGCCGGCTAGCCTAGTGGCCGGAAAATGGCTAAACCGAGAGCCACCCCCATGGAGCTTCACCCAAATCAAACCTAGAGCCCAGCTTAGCCAAATTGAATTGTAGAGCTCCTCTGCCCTCCACCTAAGCACCACATTACACCTCCTAACTGGCCATGATAGCCACCATAACCCCATTTTTATAAAAGGCCACCTCCATGGCCGTTAAACTAAGTACTATAAATTTCTTAGAGAGACATCTCCAAATTGACCACAGAGCTTCCCTAAGATCCCCTTAGTGCATTCCAACTATTTTCCCTCACCAATTTCCACTGTTAGACATCAATTTTGACCTCGAAATCTTGTCAGAAACCAGGATAGAGCTCATTACACATCCACCCACCACCAAACTCAAATTAACTCTACCCACAGCTTCACAACCAAGAAAGAAACCAAAGCCCCCAAAAATCCCCTTTCCATAGAGCTTCTACCATAGCTCTAGACCAACACCCAAATCCGGCCGTAATCGAATCTATACCTAGGCCTTACACCAAGACCAGAGGCTTAATCCCTAGTCTCCTTGGACCCCAACGAACATGCCAAGACCCTCTGATTGAAGCATCATTTCTCAGAGCAAACGTATAGAACTTCTCTCCCTCCCGAGCCTATTTTGATTCTGCATGTGATTAGGCTTAATTTAATTGCATGATTATTGAATGGATGAGTTCGCCACACTTAGACGAGTCCACAGGATCAAACCCGAAGTGATTTGGTTGAGTCTAAGCTAAGATCTTAAATTTTTAGTGTGGACGGTCACGAGATCACTCTATCGGGGACAATGACGGGGAGTCATTCGATCAAGTGTGTATCAAATGGACGACCAAGATGAAGCCAGATAGCTCTTCTTTACACAAACAACAGGACGCGTGGGTCTTCTGGAGTGGACGGCGACGTTAAATGGGAGTGAGTCGTGTGGAGTTTCAGGGTCACTGTAGGTTGATGCGGCGCCGCATGGATAATTAGAAGAATATGGCTTTTTCTATTTGTTTAAACTCCCTTAACATAAAAAATACATAACTTTGTGTAGAAACATCATAAAAATAAAATAAAAATACCTTCCTGCTGAGTGAACAAAGGAAAACAATGTGGAAATAATTTTAAGCCCATATGATGCATATTTTATTTTTAATTAATTAAATACTAATTTGAATCTTTTGATTCTCCATACATGTAGACATATCACCATAGCTTGAGTTTTTGGCATGTTGTAGCCTCTATCAAGGGGAACATCCTCTGAATTTTCCAAATTCAGAGGAGGTTCCTATACAGAGATCCACATTTCTCACGTCTATGTGCATTATTTGCTTAAAATAATCATGAAAATTAGCATGTTGATTAGAAAATTTCAACAAAATGTGGGAAGGTCCACCATGACTAGAGGAGCTTTTGGAAATAATTTCATGGGTTAAGTCATTTAAAATTTACTTAATTTTCACAAACACTAAATCACTAAGAAAATTAATTTTGAAAGATAAAAATATTTAAATGAATTGACTTTTGATCTCCATAGTTATTTATGATCCAGAGAACTCACCATAAAAATTTCAAAATATTTTGAGTTCATTTGATAACTTAAGTTGATTTTTAAAGATAAACATCATTTTTGGCATTTAAATGATTTTTAAAAATCAAAATATAACTCAGAAATTTGTAAAAACTTTTTTTTTGAGTTCTTTGTGATCAAGGGTATTTTCTAAAAATAAAATGATATTTAAAATAAAAAACTTGATTTTTAGTCTATTTTTAATATTTAAATAATTAAAAATCCCTAAAAATCACAAAAGTAATAAAACTCTTGGGAATGTTCTAAATTACTTCCTAATCACTTAGGAAATATTAGAATATTTTTCCTGGTTTTCTAAATAATGATATTGAATTTTAAAGCATAAAAAAGATTTTTAAAGGCTAAAAATGGGTTTCCACTAAAATAATTCCAATAAATCAAATTAAATTTATAAAAATCTAAAATCTTCTTCTCTGAGTTCTCTGACTTCAGGGAGACTTAATTTCCACTAAGACTATCATTAAAAATTAAAACATCTTTCAAACACTACAAGCCTAATTAGGGTTAAAAATTGGCTAAGTGTTCCAACAACATTAACTTGCCTCTTTAAGGGTCTTCACCCATATAATTTTTAAATTAAATCATAAGTGATAATTACCCTATTCTTAGAGATAATTGAGACATTAGTGCTCACTGAGCATTAAGGGTATTTATAGGATGACTTATTAAGCAACATAATAAGCTTAAAGGAACTCAGGATTTTCCACCAGGCAGCGAGAGAGTAGCACGAACCTGCTTCTTTCTCTAGATCTATTGGATACCTTGAAGATCCACTAAACTTAATATGTTTTTATTGACAAAATCATCTTTAATTAAACTCATAAGTACGCATCAAAATATGACATAAGGTTAAGAAAACTACCAAAACCTTACTTTTTTCCTCTCATATAAACTGCCGTAACATGCCTTTTGAGTTTCAGGTGGTGGAATAAGATGACTCGCCGGGTACGTTTTTACAGCTTTCAACATTGTCTTTCTTGTACTTTTATGCTATACTTTTGTGCTTATACAAATTTGCATGGAAAAATAAAACTATGAGGATAGCCACAAAACCGAAACCAAAACCAAAATCAAAACCAAAATTAAAATCAACCAAGATAAAATTCACCCGCAGAACATTCAAAATATAAAATAACTTAAAATTTAATCACAAACATCACACAAAACTACAACTTCAACTATATTAAGAAATCTCTATCAGATGATTGGGAATCTCTCGGAGGAAGTAACTTATGGTTGCTAATGAGGCTTCCCACAGTCTAAATGAAATTATTAAACTCATTAAGTTGAGTGTAGTAAGTTCATTTAGACTAAGTGAATCCAATAGAAAATAGTGGTGCCAGAACGAGGGAACCGTAGGATCCTAACCGGTGTCACTCTAATAAACTTTAATATGCCCCATAAAAATTAAAGAACTTCAACCATAGGGCCACCTGATTTAACATCATAACTTGGCATACTAGAAAATTCAAACTCATCGCGGTAAGGAGCTTCGAGCTAGCATGGTGGGTAGCACGACCATCTTCAACAACAAAACTTGTTCTCCCCAGCTAAATCAATCTTCCTTCTTTAGACTTAAACAACAAAGCCATAGGACTTCGAGGTTGCTTGTTTATGCAACGTAAATTCTCACCTTCTCTTTAGACCTTTGTATAGCCCTACAATACAATATAAGACCTAACTCGTCTTAGGATTTCGAGGTTGTCGTTCGTCATAACCTAAACCCTCACATCTTTCAGGCTATTTGTGTGATAGTTCCACACGAAAGTAAGCCCTAACTAATAAAATTGGCAGGATTAAACTCCTAAATATTTCTCCTCAAAACTAAAGCCAAACATTAAAATAGCTTAGGAATTCACTGAGGTTCTCCTCTGGAATCATGAAATCCCCTAGTTCTTCCTCCTTTGGACTTTACAACAAAATGTTCCAAATTTGAACCAATCCCCTTTGAAACTCCTTAAAAATAATATTTCTTAGGTGACTTTGCTCATTTAAGATGTAATTAACAACAGGGGCTTGCCCTTATAAGAAGAATGTCTGAACCTAGCTTAATATAAACCCTATTAAATTCTTTATACTAAATAAGGGAACTTGTCGGCAAATACAAAGGTTTCGCAGACCAAACGATTGTCATATATTCCTTAGTTTATTTGATCGAGCCTCATCCTCAAGTTTTGTGTTTATCCTTTGGGATAGATACAAGATTTGAGATACACTGCTCTTTCATTTAAAGTATGAAAAATATGGGGTCAGTTTGATTTCATACTTTTCTAAACTTCAACGTCCTTCTGAAGCGGGCGATGGGATTTCGATTCCAGTGACCGACGGCTTCTGGCGAGTCCACTGGGGACAAGCTTTACTCTCCATACAATTCAAGAAATATTTTTTTCACACATCGGTAATGTGTATATGTCTCTCTTGGACCAAATTACCCTTCTTCTGTTGGCATACTTTACCCATTTCTGTCTTGGGAAGGTACAACCAACTCCTTTGACTTCACGACAAGCTATTCAACCATCTTTGAACAGAGGGGTTCAAAAGGCCATTATGAAATCTTTAAATTTTCATGTGGGGATGGACCCCCAATACGTGTGTCGGTGGACTAGTTCCTCCTGGGCATTTTCTGCAACTAAATGGGTCCCGCTCTGGGGCCTAAAATACTTCCCACATCCCTTCCAAATTCGATTTTCTAGTCTGCAAATTAAACCAAATTGTGTTGTGCTGCGTGCACTTTGAAATTTTCTTATATTTATTAAATCTTACAATTTTTCTTAAAATAAGATCTTAAAATTCCTATATTCAAGACCCGCCCGGTCTACATATCAACCTCTACTTTTAGTGCTTGCACTCAAAATTACGAGGTTTTTGGCCATATAACTAACCCTGAAACTTTATGTTTTCAAGCCTGTTGCAATGGCTTACCCAATGCTGATCTTTTCCTGCAACTTATCAATGGACTGTAGCTCCCGGAAAGTCACTCCCGCCATCAAGTTTGGGGTAAGATTTGAAGATCTCGAGGTCATCCTTAGGAAAGCCCCTTTTGTAGTAATGAAGATCGCCGCTCGGGAGATACAGTAGTCGTCTACGGTATTCAACCTGAACAACCTTCATGACTTCCCTATCTGCAAGATGTCTAAAACTACTGTCGTCGCGGCACCTTCCAAACCTACTAGCCCCGCTGCTGCTAAAGGGAAAGAAGTGATGATTATTGAGGATCCGAACGAGGGATTAACTGTCCCACCACTCGTGTTTGAAATCAAATCAAGTTTGAGGACTGTACCGCTGACTTGAACACAAACGAGGAACCATAACAGGAAAGTTTAGAGGGCCATTAAAGTGCATGCTCTTAAGGAGACAAATGTTGAGGAAGAGCATCTTCAAGTTGAAGAAGTGTTACAAGAAATTTATCCACTCCTGCAAGGAAGTAGATTCCATCCTCCGACAAATACCAAGGGATGTGAGAGCATCCAAAGGACTGATGCCGCATTATCGTCACTTCATGGACACAGTGAGGAGAGAAAGAAGTTCACTCCTATCACTCGAGTTAGTGCAGTTTTCAGACGGCTTACTACCAAAGAAGGATGTTTGGTTAGTGAGTTACTTAAACAAGTGGGAGATGCAATTTCTCCTCACATGAAGAAGGAAATTTTGAAGGGCGTCAAATCAGCCAGACAGTCCCACAAGAAAACTGGAGTGCCACCTACCCGCATCCCCGTTTGGTTTCATTTAGGGAACTAATTTGACACCACAATGATAACTACTGATTATACTGTCATCAGGACCATAGGTCGTTGACCGGTTAAGTCGAGACTGGGTCCAATGATCTTACCCGTCACCCATTATGGAGACATTCCAACAATCCCGAAAGCAAAGATAAGATGATTATCTGGCACTATAGCTGGTGTACACCACGGGGAGCATATTTCCCTCGACCTACTCATGTTTCGACTAAGACACTTTGTCCTGAGACATCATCATCGAAAAAAAAAGGTATGCATACCCAAAGTCGCTGCACCAATACAGTCTAGTGAGCCTATAGGATAGGAAGTAAAACTAATGTCAGAAATATCTGACATTGTCACGACAATAGCCAACGAGATGGAGGAACAAGTAGAGGAAGTCCTTCATGGTCCTCCAGATCTTAAAGCAATCAAGGAATCAACAATTGAGGAGAAAGTAGAGAAACTCAGGATCAATATTTCTGAGTTAGCTCAAAACATGGAGTTTCTATCGATAGCGATAATGAAAATTTTGTTTACAAACATTACTTGAAGGAGGATTTCATGGATGTCCATGTGATCGAAACTAGAGACACCACATCTACGCGCGAGGCTCAACCTCAAACCCAAGAGAACTCCGTAGATGAGCTGCATAGGGTTTTCCTCCTAAGGGATGAGCAAGTTAGTCTATTGGAGAAAAAAAGAAGAGATGACTGTAGCTATAACCGCCAAGGCCACCATTCAGGGGCAATCACAAGCTCCGCAATTGGCTTCTATAAAGATTAATCAGCCAGAAATCATACACATTATAGATGAAAGAAGAGAGGCTACTTCAACAAAAAAGATGAGCAACCGAAGAAAGATTCAGCATTAAGTGTCATGCTAGAAAAGGAGTTCAAGCAAATGCTTGAACATATGTGGGATGCCTTAGCCCAATCCAAGGGCGGTGCATCAATTTTGAAGGGAAGACCTTACCCGGAGGAGTTCGATGCCATGCCTTTCCCTAAGGGTTTTGTGGCCCCAAACTTCAAGATATTCAATGGGACTGGAAATCCCAGACAACATATAACACATTTTTTAGCCAGCTATGGCAACACAAAAAATAATGAAGCTCTACTTTGCCAGCAGTTTGTCAGCAGCTGTCAGGAATTGCTTTCGATTGGTACGCTGACTTGCCCAATGAGTCGGTTAGAAAATTTTCTGAATTAGAACAGTTACTTGTGAAAAGATTTACCGAGGCACAACACCATGTGTCTTTTGGAGAGCTCATAATGGAAAAGCAAAAGCCTAACAAAACCTTGGTAGACTATATTTTGAAGGTGGAGAAACCTTAGCATGAAATGTAAACCTCAGCTATAGGAACATCATGCGATTGAAATTCTACTCAAGAGCATTCATGGGCCAGTAGCTTTCATGATTAAGGGACTCACCATCAAGTCCTTTGAGAAGCTACTCAGTAAAGCTAGCAGTCTTTAAGAAGAAATAAAGCACATGGAGCCACATGAAAAGGGTAAGGTGACCAAATTATTCGAAAAGAAATCAGGAGTAGTAGCAACCGTTGACAAAGGAAAGCAGCTGATAAAGATATATACAAAAGAGCATCGCCAGTCTTCATCACAGTACTCTCAGAAACAGAATAATCAATCCAACCAGCAACTTCCTCAAGAGGGATCACCTCGAACAGGAGATAAAAGAATATCCCTGTTGGAGCGACATAAAACTGTGTATTCTTTCAAGGATGAAGCTATACCTAAAATATTCAGGAGCCTTAAGAAGAGGCCAGAATTCAAACTACTAGATCTAAAGAAGCCTAAGCAGGTGGATAAGAAGAATGAACCAAATTATTGCCCATGACACCAGTTGCTTGGGCACGCTATAGAAAAATGTTTCATCTTTAAAGACTGGCGTGAGAGAAACCTCAAGGAAGAGAACATAAAAATCCCGAAGGAGTATTTAAAACAATTTGAAAAAGGTTCCATAAACATGATTTTGCCTAAGTCAATCTCCCCAATTGATCCGTATACCGAAACAAATGGATGGATTACAACTTGGGATGAACTTAAGAGGGTCTTTAATCAAATTTAGGATTCATCGAAACAAGCTTCAACAAATACCGAAGAAGGATGGAATGAGGTCTGGAGTAGATCATCCAAGAAGATACTAAACAAGATATAGTCTGCATCAAAATACGCCTCCATTTAGAGTCTTCAACATACCAAGTCCGACATAAAGGTTTTGTCAAGAGATTCATCATCGTCAAGGACAAAGAAGAAGAAGAAAAGTGTCACTACAAATATTGATAGCACGGGGGGTAGGGTAGGGGCTGCCTCTACGAGATTGGTTGTCTCAAATTCGGGAAAGAAAATCCTCGAACCCTTGACTTTTTATGGTTATCTTTTTGTCCCTCCAGGATCTTATGAATATAATGATTATGATTTCGGCTACGTTTTAAATGTTTCGGATGATAACGTAACTTATTATGACCGATCTAGCTTCAATCTTGATCCCTAAAATGACCCTCAAATCGTAGAGTCCGATGAACTTGTTATCAAGTCCAAAGAAGACATCAATAATACCGCTTATGAAAACACCAAAAAAGAGGAGCCAATTCACAAGCATCATGGTTCACCGTATGCCATCAACTTTGATCTTTCCGATGAAGAGGAAAAGACACCGAAAGATTCAAAAATGATATCTCAAGAAAAAGAAATCACAGAAGTTAACTGCGAGCTCATCTTAGGAAGTTGCCCACCCGAATAAGCATCTACGACACTTTGATCCTGTCAAAGGAGATGAGAGTGTCTCTGGTTACGGCTTTGCTTGACCCATAAATTTTCTTAGCTTAGTTGGCGAGCACATCCTCATATGAAGTTTGCTCGTTGAAAGAACAGTCAGGGGTAACCTTCAAAGATAAAGACTTGCTGCTCGGTACTGCCCACCACAACCGTCCGCTGTACATCTGCTTCAAAATCGATAGATTTGTGTTGTCTAGAGTATTAGTAGATCCGGGAGCATCTCTTAACTTGATGAGCCTATGAACATTGGCCTATTTGGATATTGAAGCTCAAGAGCTTACGACTGATAAAATGATGTTAAGAGGATTCAACTAAAAGAGAGAAAGCGCCCCCAGATCAATTACATTACTTATAAAGGTTGGAGAACTCATAACAACTGCTAAATTTCATATCATCGACGCCGAGACCTCTTTTAACGCTCTATTGGGTCAACCATGGATTCATGAACACAATATGGTTCCATCATCTCTACATCAGTGAATCAAATACTGCAAAGATCGTCAAAAAATTGCATTAAGGCAGACATACAACCACTTTCAGTGCATGAAGTTGGAAACCATAATGATGCTGCCTACTACGCGCCTCCAAAGAAGACTATCTTCTCTCGTGAAGTTATCACAAACAAAGATGAAGATTCAGAAGAATCACAAAGAGAAGGCAATTCAACTCCACTTCAGTAATCTTCCACCACTCCTTTACAACGAGATGGTGAAAGGTCTTTTAATTCGTGCACCCGAGGTCGAGGTCGGGGACGTGGACGAGGAAGGATCAATTTAATTGTTGAACAGACTAGGCCAACTATCAACATTGGTGATGAAGAAAGTTCTGAAACTAAAATAATGATGACAAGACGTAAGAGACCTCAGTACGAGATATCTCTAGAAGATACAGAAAAGAAAGAATATGAAACAATGTATGATCGGATAAACTACTATGTAAATGCTATGACCCTTACACCAATTCTCCCTCAAAAAGTTAAGAGTTTAGAGGTCAAGGAAGTCCATAGTGTTGGTTCAAAGCCGATCAAATTTTACCGTGTTGCTACCTCTACTGAGCATTGAAAACATGTAAATTTGGATGTTGATTCTAATGAATTAATGGAATTACCTTTTGTTTACTTCTCACCTTGTGTTCAAAAGTTAATTCAACAGGGACACTTACTAAAATAAATGCCAAAAGATAACTTTCAACTTTTTGAAAATTTATGGAATGGTAAAAGTCGAACTCCCAACTCAAAAGAAGGTCTCAGATTTGGTACAGTCAGACCAGTCGATGATTCTAAGTTTTTCCTGGTTGTTACTAGTGAATTAGATGAGGATTGTCTCGATATAGAGGATGATTTTAATGATCAACCAATAGAAGATGCTCCGTCAGAATTTAAGGAGGAAATTAAATCTACCATTGATGAATTGAAATAGATTAACCTCGGGACTTAAGAACGACCCCGACCTACATTTATAATTTCTCTACTTAATGGTTAAGAATCTGCAAAATTGATCAAACTATTAACTGAATTCAAAGATTGCTTCACTTGGAGCTACGATGAAATGCCATGACTATCAGCAGAGGTTGCAGTCCATAAACTTGGGGTGGACAAGAATATAACCGCAGTAAAACAAGCTCTCAAAAAAATGCGCCTCGAAATAGAACAACAAGTCATCACTGAGGTGAAGAAATTGATAGATGCCAACTTTTTTAAAGAAGAACAATACCTCACGTGGTTAGCCAACAACGTACATGTTCGGAAGAAAAATGGACGGATTCGTGTTTGTGTCGACTTCAGAGATTTGAACAAGGCACGATTTTCCACTACTTATACCAAAAATGATGGTGGATATCACTTCAACAAATGAAATTTTCTCTTTCATGGACAGATTTTCGGGATACAACCAAATCAAGATGGCTCTCGAGGATGCAAAACTTATAACCTTCTGAATACCGATAGGAATTTTCTGTTACACAGTGATGTCGTTCGGCCTAAAGAACACCATAGCAACATACCAGCGTGCAATGATGAAGATTTTTGAGGACCTCATTCACAACCAAGTAGAATGCTACGTGGATGATTTGGTCATGAAAAGTAAATGGAAAATATACCATTTGTATGATTTGAGGATCGTGTTTGAACGGTTATGATGATATGACCTTAAAATGAATCCATTAAAGTGTGCCTTTGGAGTTACCTCTGGGAAATTTCTAGGATTCGTTGTCCATCATCGGGGAATCGAGATCGACCGAGATAAGATTAAAGCTATCTTGGAAATGCCTCGCTCTGAAACCTTGAAACATTTACATTACTTTCATGAGAAGTTGGCATATTTGAGACACTTTATTTCTAATCTTTCAGGTATGTGTCAGCCTTTCTCGGCATATATTAAAAAGGACACCAAGTTTATTTAGGAAGAGAAATGCCAGTGGGCCTTTGAGGGTGTTAAGCAATAGTTAATGACACCTCTTGTCTTGGCAGCCCCTATCCCAGGGAAATAGTTGATACATTACACCACAGCTTTAGATTACTCTGTCGGAGCCCTCTTAGCCCAATTCAATGATGAGGGTAAAGAAAAGGCACTCTACTACTTGATTCGTCGCCTAATACCGACGGAGATAAGGTATCCATCCATTAAGAAGCATTGTCTGGCGTTAATTTTCTCCGCCTAAAAGCTTAGACATTACATGCTTTCTCATAAAATTACCCTAATTTCAAAAGTTAATCCATTGCAATATTTGATGATCTGACCAACACTCTCCGGACGTCTAGCAAGATGGTCAATAATCTTATTACAATTTGATATAACTTTTATTCCCCACCATGCTACCAAGGGACAGATAGTTGCAGACTTTCTCGTAGCATACCCGCTGCCAGCTGGGTCCTCTCACAACGACGAGTTACCAGATGAGCAAATATTACAAATGGAATTATCCAGTGCGCAACGCTGGGAGATGTACTTTGATGGCGCTTTGTCAGCAAGAAAAGAAAAAGGATCAGGCACAATTATACCAGGAAAAGCAGAAATTGGTTTGATCTTCATCACACCAGATAAGGGTAATATGAGATTCTCGTACCATTTGACTGAGGCAGAATATGAAGCTTTAATCACCAAGTTAAAAATGACAATCTCAATGGATCTAACAAACATTGTCATCTATGGTGACTCCCAACTCGTCATCCAATAATTCGTTGAACAATACAAAATTTGGAAACCAAGATTAGCAGAATACCATCAGTACATGATGAAGCTCCTGTAGTAGATTTTTTATGTAAATTTCTATTGGATTCCTAGGGGAGATAACGCCCATGCGGATGCTTTAGCAAAACTTGCTAAGGAAATGGTGTGTCCCCCAGAGGATTCCTTTAAAGTCACAGTGCAAGGAAGATGAGTCTTGTCTCGGATCAACTTTGAACCTCTACACAAGCTTGGAAAAGAAGAAACAATAAATACAATTGCAGACATCAATGAAGATTGACGCAAGCCATTAATAGAATATTTGCATATTGGAAAGCTGCTAGAAGACAAGTCTGAGGTGCACCACATCACAAAAAGGGCGATGTCTTACGCCTTGATAAGAAATGTTCTCTACAAAAGTTCATTCGACCAAATTTGGCTATGGTGTTTGAGCATAGCAGAAGCACAAAATATTGTCAAAGAGGTACATGGCGGATTGTGTAACGCTCATCAATCAGGTCCAAAAATGAAAATGAAGATCAAAGGAATCAGATATTATTGGCCAACAATGATGTCTGATTGCATGGATACAACCATAAAATGTCACCAATGCCAAGTGCATCGGGTGGTCTTACACCAGCCTCCAATTGTGCTACACCAAGCTGTTGCCTCGTGGCCATTTGAGAGTTGGGGTATGGACATAATAGGTCTAATAGACCCTCCATCTTCCAAAGGACACGGGTTTATACTTGTCGCCACATATCACTTCTAGAAATGGGCAGAGACAGTACTGTTACGTGAGGTTATGACACAACACGTCCTTCAATTTTTCAAAAGCTAGATCTTCCACTTCGGAGTATCGCAAAGAATAATTTCTGAAAATGGGACAGCTTTCAGAAGTAGAAAAATCAACAATTTTGTCAAAAAATATAGGATAAACTGGAGATACTCTATGATTTACCATCCCAGAGCAAATTGTCTAGTTGAGGCTTTCAACAAAACACATGTACAGATTTTAAAGAAAACACTGGATGAAAATAAAAGGTATTGGCATAACAAACTATTAGAAGCCTTGTGAGCGTACCAGATGACTTTCAGGACTCCCACTCATTGTACACCTTATATGCTCGTGTATGGGTATGAGGCTATGCTACCGCTAGAAATCCAGACACCATCTCTCAGAGTCTCCATTGCTAACCAACTCACAATGGAAGAAAGTGCACAGTTCAAGCTTGAAAAACTGAAGAGTGTCAAGGGAAAACAACTAGAAGCACAACAATATTTGGAGCTTTACAAGGCGAAGATGGTATAAGCCCATGACAAATTGGTTTGCCCAAGGACATTCAAAGTTGGTAACCTTCTACTTGTGCTCAAAATGCCTATTCTTGCTCTCCGCAAATAAGGTGAAAAATTCAAGCTGACTTGGGAGGGACCATTTGTCATTGAAAAGGTCTATACAGGAGGAGCCTACCAGTTAGTGGACTTCTAGGGCGAAAGACCCATGTTACCAATAAACGAACAATATCTAAAAACTTATTATGCGACCTAACATCGCTTCCCTATGCTTGCTATGAAAGTTTGGAAAATTTGATTGTTTTAGGGTTATCTATGTGGTCAAATGTTTATGACCGGGTCAAAATTTTGTAATTAACCTCAATAAAAATGAAAATTTTGAGAAAGAAATTTTAAACTTCAAATTTTCTACTTTCCACTTTTGAGTATAATGTTCTATTAAATTAAACAAAACTCATACATAAAATAAACAATTCATTTCACCAAAAAAACTAAAAGTTATTTTAATAAATACTTTATTTTTTTCTTGTTCATGACTAGTTTCAGGCCACATGTGTTTTTTCTGTCGTCTGTAGAAAAATGTCAAGACAGAGGATGCCCATTGCTTTCTATGATGGCTGGAGCCTCACACTAAATGAGGAGATGGCCCACAGGGCGATACCATTGACTTCAACATGAATTTTAACCAAGTTGACATGGACTACGAAGGTCCTCTCATGGATGTAGTCAACTGCAAAGAGAAAGAGGGATTGCCTTCACTACTGAGAGTGACCGCTAAAGATGATGTGTCTCGCAAAGGCAAGAACGTGATAACAGAGCAAGATTCGATGGAAGGGGCCAACCATCTGCTCTCCATGATAGCTACACCAGCTGGAGGCCTAATAGCTGCCAATAACAAACGACTACCAAGTACTTTGCTTCGCAGGACGCAATGTAGGAACACTAGCTGCAAGAAGCAGAGAGCTTTTTTATGATAAGAACGTAGATGTCAAAGAGAGACGAACAACTTTCTCACCCCTATTCCTGAGGGGCACATTTATGATCCATACCTAAAGGAAACTCCTGCTAGCCTACCCACAATGGATGAAGAACCAGGGTTTGTGGCAGAGTCAGATACATTTCATTTTTCAGATGTTTTGTGCAAGGGTTGCCTGACGTGCAATGTTGAAATACCAGCCGGGACATCAGCCACGGGCGCGTTTGAAGAATGCCCAGATTGTAATGTTCTACATTTACAATGTTTCAGTACATTGGAAGAATATACTTCAAGTATGAATGGGTCTCATACTTCAGATTTTATGATGGATGAACCATATGTCCCATTGGGGACGAATCAGTATGTACCATGGAGCCCTTACATCTTGCTAGAGGCCAAGTCTCATGCTCCAGATCAACCAGCACTAGTTTAGGTTCCCACGAATGCTCGAAGGAAGGAACATCCGCGACAGCTGCCAACCCCTCGTATGATAGAATACTACAAGATAAGTAAAGTAAATAAAAGAGAATTTGAGTTTTAAGAAGAAGTTCAGGGAAAGTTCATCAATATACTAGAAGGGCTAGAGCTGTATTCCAGGGTTTTCTCCGAAAATGATGAAAGAAGCATTTTGGATTGTGTCTTTGATTTAAGAGATAGAGGCCGAGCGGTCCTTCTCATGGAAAGAACATATTCTAAGCCAAGAAATGGATGAGAGGAACGGGATGAATCACCATCCAATGCAGCTGTTGTTATAACTTCACAAATGACAGACAGGGGAATCTACCTGGGATCCTCAGACACGACCAGGTGGATTCACTACCGCTAATGATAAAATGGATGATCAAAAGAATTTTCAAATGGAATATTCTACCTGCTACCTACATTCCCAATAATTGCATTTTCAATATCTAAGAAGAGGGTGATTGCAGCCCCCCATACATTGATCATCATGATTTTGTGAGGCCCTTCTGCACGGTCTCATTTATGAACAAAATCAATATTTTATTTGGGAAATAAATCAATATCATTAGCCCTGGTGAATTCAGAGGTGATGTGGAGATTCCTCTACCAGTCGGTTCAGTACTCGTTCATAAAGGTAATGATGCAGACGTTGTCAAACATTGCATTCCAGGGGTACGACACCGTAGGGTGTCTGTGACTTTCCGCATGACGAATGTCAAAAAAATGCGATATTAATTCCAGCCAGACCTGGAACTGGAAGAGCTACTGCCGTATGAGCTATGAGAGGGTTGTACCTCTAAGTACATGCAAAGGGAACACTTATCCTGGAGCATGACTTAGAAGATCTGCTTGATCAAGAGCTCTTTATACCTAGTATAGACAGTCAGAGGGTTCACTTTTCTTTTTAGCAACATGATATGCATCCGATATATTCAACCTACAACGTATTCACAGCATGAGATGTTCTGAATGTATTTCAGCAAGGTCTATATATTGTACCTTTTGAGGCGTTAGCCTATGTTCGAACCGTGACATCTTTTTATTGAAGTAGTTTAATAGAAATTTTTCTCAAGAATGTGCCTCTTTGTCAGTTGCTTTTTTGTACGATGGATGAAAGCCACGAACAACACGTTAGTACATAATTTCCATGAACAAAGAACGAAACAACAAATCTTTAACAATAAATAAAATTTAAATAAAAATAATCATCATTGAATAAACAAAAAAAATAAATTTCTTATGAAAATCAACCAATTAAAATTTAAAACTTTAAAGACATATTTTGAAAAATTAAAAGTGATAAAAATCTGTTGAGTGGAATCTCTCATTTTCAGAGTTTCTTACTCTTTGTGCGTGCAGCACAACCATCTTTATCTGCACTAACTCTCTTCACATCCCCGCGGAATTTTGCTTTCTGAACAAAACCCCACAAAGCTCTACAAATCTTTATCAACAAAATCAACCTTTCCTCATGACACACTTTTGCAAATTCAACACCACAAGCTCTTTGTAAATTTCAAATCTCATCTTTGAATCAGCACCTAAATTATGATTCCTAACTTTTGAGGTTGATACCTAAATTTTGACTCTGTCCTTGAGATTGATACTTAAATTTTAATTATCACATTTTTGAATCAGTATGTAAATTCTGATTCTCATCATTTGAGGTCGATACCTAAAATTTGACTCTCTCCTTGAGATTGATACCTAAATTTCAAATCTCATCTCGAATCAGTACTTAAATTCTGCTTCCTAACTTTTGGGGTCGATACCTAAATTTTGACTCTCTCCTTGAGATTGATATTTAAATTTCAATTCTCACATTTTGGAGTCGGTACATAAATTTGAATTCCCATCTTTCGAGGTCAATACCTAAATTTTGACTCTCTCTCTGAGATTGATACCTAAATTTCAAATCTCATTTTTGAATCAGTACCTATATTCTAATTCTCATCTTTTGAGGTTGATAACTAAATTTTGACTCTCTCCCTTAGATTGATACATAAATTTAAAATCTCATTTTTGAATCAGTACCTAAAATCTAATTCTTATCTTTTGAGGTTGA
>NEWO01001132.1:105635-117145 GCA_003013225.1 Phalaenopsis aphrodite
GACTATAGAGTCACCTACCCATGTTCCCGTCTGGCTCCGTTTGTGACATCGAGCCGATGTTGCTTTCGTCACCACCGATCATACCACCACCAGGACCGCAGGTTGCCGGCCGATTAAGTTAAGAATGGGTCCAAGAAGTTTACTCGTTATTCCTGTAATCATGAAAAAAAAGACAAGACGATTACCGGACACTGTAGCCAATCTACACCACGGGGAGCATACTTTCCCTCGACATACCAATGTCTCTACTCAGACGTCCCGTCCTGACGCATCATCATCAAAGAAGAGGAGGGTATGGGTACCCAAGGTCGCTGCACCGATACAGTTCAGTGAGCCTGCAAGACAGGAAGTAAAACTAGTGCCTGAAATATCTGACATCATCGCGATAATAGCCAGCGAGATGGAGGAACAAGTTGAGGATTTCCATTAGGTCCACCAGATCTTAAAGCAATCAAGGAATCGATAATTGAAGAAAAAGTTGAGAAACTCAGGATTGAGATTTTTGAGTTGGCTCGATAACACGGAGTTTCCGTCGATAGAGACAATGAGGATTTTGATTACAGTGATTACTTGGAGGAAGATTTCATGGATGTCCATGTGATCGAAACCAGAGCTACCACATCTGCGCACGAGGCTCAACCTCACACTGAAGAGAACACCATAGATGAGCTACGTAGGGTTATCCTTCTCAGGGATGAGAAAGTTGCTCTACTGGAGAAAAGAATAGAAGAGATGACTACAGCTATGACCACCATGACCACCATTCAGGGGCAATCACAAGCACCACGATTAGCTTCTCCAGAGATTAATCAGCCAGAAATCATACACATCGCAGATGAAAGAAGGGAGGCTACTTTGATATACAAAGAAGAACAACCAAAGAAGGATTCTCCATCAAGTGTCATGCTAGAAAAAGAGTTCAAATAAATGGTTGAACAAGTACGGGATGCCTTAGCTCAGTCCAAGGGCGGTGCATCAATTTTAAAGGGTAGACCTTACCTGGAGGAGTTTGATGTCGTGCTTTTCCCCAAGGGCTTTGTAACCCCAAACTTCAAGATATTCAATGGAACATGAAACCCCAGATAACACATAACACATTTTCAATCCAATTGTGGCAACACAAGGAATAACGAAGCTCTACTCTGTCAGTAGTTCGTCAGCAGCTTGGTAGGGATTGCTTTCGACTGGTACGCTGACTTGCCCAATGGGTGAGTTAAAACATTTTCTGAGTTGGAACAGTTATTTGTGAAAAGGTTTGCTGGGGCACAGCATCATGTATCTATTGGAGAACTCATGATGGAAAAGCAGAAGCCTAGTAAAACCTTGACAGACTATATTTTGAGGTGGAGAAACCTTAGCATGAAATGTGAACCTCAACTACAGGAACATCAAGCGATTGAGATTCTACTCAAAAGCATTCATGGGCAAGAAGCTTTCATGCTTAAGGGACTCACCATCAAATCCTTCGAGAAGCTACTCAGTAAAGCCAGCATTCTGCAAGAAGAAATGAAGCACATAGAGCCACATGAAAAGGCTAAGGTGACCAGAGTATTCGAAAAGAAATCTAGGGTAGTCACAACTGTTGACAAAGGAAAGCAGCTGATAAAGATATATGCAGAAGATCATCGTCAGTCTTTGTCACAGTACCCTCAGAAACAGAGCAGTCAATCCAACCAACGACCGTCTCAGGAGGGATCACCTCGAACAGCGGGTAAAAGAGTATCCCTGTTAGAGCGACAAAAAGTTGTTTACTCTTTCAAAGATGAAGCTGTACCTAAAATAATCAAAAGCTTGATGAAGAAACCAAAATTCAAACTACCTGATCTAAAGAAACTCGAAGAGGTGGATAAGAAGAATGAACCAAATTATTGCCCGTACCACTGGTTGCTTGGACTCACTATAGACAAATGCTTCGTCTTTAAAGACTGGCTCGAGAAGAACCTCAAGGAAGAAAACATTAAATCCTGAAGGAATATTTGAGAGAACCTGAAAAGGGTTCCATAAACATGATTTCACTGAGTCAATCTCCCCAATTGATCAATATGTCGGAGCAGATGGATGGAGCACAACTTGGGATGAACTCAAGAGGGTCCTCAATCGGATACAGGATTCATCAAAACAAGCTCCTACGAATACTGAAGAAGGATGGAATGAGGTATGGAGCAGATCTTTCAAGAAAATACTGAACAGGCTACAGTCTGCATCAAAACAAGCCTCTATTTAGAGTTTGCAACACACTGATCCCAAGATGAAGATTTCACCAAAAAATTCGTCATCGTCCAGGAAAAAGAACAAGAAAATGAAGAGCGCCATTGTCAAGATCGATAGCATGAGGGGTAGGATAGGGGCTGCCTCTACTAGATTGGTTGTCTCAGATTCGGAGAAGAAACTCCTCGAACCCTTGACTTTGTATGATTATCTTTTTGTCCCTCCGTGGTCATATGAATATATTGGTTGTGATTTCGGCTACGTTCTGACTAATTCTGGTAATAACGTGACTGATTATAACCAAGCTAGTTACGATCTCAATCCCCAAAATGATCCTCAAATCATACTTGAGTCCGATGAACTTGTTGTCAAGTCTAAAGAAGACATCAACGATATCGCTTACGACAGCACCGATAAAGAACAACCAACTCTTGAGCGTCATGGTGCACCGCTCGCCATCAACTTAGATCTCTCCGACGAAGAGGAAAATACACCGGAAGATTCAATAATGATATCTCAAGAAGAAGAAGTCACAGAAGTCAACTTTAGAAGCGGGAAAGTGTTACCACAAAGAACAGCTCCCGCAGACAAAGGAAAACAGATAATGACTCGAGAAGAGATACCCCTACCTCCGCCAGTGGAAGAACCACATAATCAAGATAAAATCGGAGGATCGTACAAAGTAGACTACAATGTGCTAGCTCATCTTAGGAACTTGCCTGCCCGACTAAGCATCTACGACGCTCTGATCCTGTCAAAGGAGATGAGAGAATCTCTGGTTACAGCTTTGCTAGCTCCAGAAATTTTCTCAGTTGGCTAGCACATCCTCACATGAAGTTTGCTCGTTGAGAGAACAGTCAGGGGTAACCTTTACAGAAAAAAACTTGATGCTCGGTACCGCCGACCACAAACGTCCGCTCTACATCTCCGTAAGCATTGGCAGATTTGTGTTATCCAGAGTTTTGGTGGATCCTGAAGCATCTCTTAACTTGATGAGTCTACGGACGTTAGCATATTTGGACTTCGATGTTCTGAAGCTCATCACCGATAAGATGATTTTAAGAGGATTCAACCAAAAGGGAGAAAGAGCCCTTGGATCAATTTCATTACTTATGAAGGTTGGAGAACTTGTAACAACCGTTAAATTTCATATCATCGACGCCAAGACCTCTTTTAACGCTCTATTGGATCTACCGTGGATTCATGAGCATAACATGGTTCCATGATCCCTACATCAGTGCATTAAATACCGGAAAGATAGCCAAGAAAATTGCATCAAGGGAAATCTACAACCGTTTTCAGTGAATGAAGTTGGTATCCATGTAGATGCTGCCTACTACGCACCTCCAAAGAAGACTGTCTTCTCGCGCGAAATTTTGACAAACAAAGATAAAGATTCAGAAGGATCACAAAAAGAAGGCCATACAACTCTGCTTCAACAACCTTATACCGCTCCCCTACATTGATTTGGTGGAGGTTCTTCTAGTTCATGCACCCGAGGTCGAGGCCGAGGATTTGGACGAGGAAAGATCAATTTAATTGTTGAACAGAATGGGCCAGCTATCAACTCTGGTGATGAAGACAGTTCTGAAGATGAAATAATAATGACAAAATAGAAGAAACCTCAGTACAAGATATCCTTAAAAGATACAGAGAGGAATGAATATGAAACAATGTATGATCGGATAAACCACTATGTGGATACTATGACCCTCACTCCGATTCTCCCTCAAAAGGTCGAGAGTTTAGAGGTCAAGGAAGTCCGTAGTGTTGGTTTAAAGCCGATCAAATTTTACAGTGCTTCTACCTCTACTGAGCTTGAAAAACATGTAAATTTGGATGTTGATTCTAATGAATTAATGGAATTGCCTTTTGGTTACTTCTTCCCTTGTGTTCAAAAATTAATTCAACAGGGACATTTACCAAAATAAATGCCAAAAGATAAATTTCAACTCCTTGAAAAACTATGGAATACTAAAAGACAAACTCCCAATTCAAAAGAAGGTCTCGGATTTGGTACAGTTGGACCAGTCGATGATTTTGATTTTGCATTGTTGTTACTAGTGAGTCAGAAAAAATTTGTCTCGATGTAGATGATAACTCTACTGATCAACCAATAGGAGATGCTCCGCCAGAATTTAAGGAAGAAATTAAATCCACTATTGATGAATTGAAAGAGATTAACCTTGAGACTTAAGAACAACTCCGACTTACATTTATAAGTTCTCTACTTGATGATAAAGAGTCTGCAGAACTGGTCAAACTATTAGAAAAATTCAAAGATTACTTCGCATGGAGCTACGACGAAATGCCAGGATTGTCAGCAGAGGTTGCAATCCATAAACTCGGGGTGGACAAGAATGTAACCCCAGTAAAATAAGGTCCCAAGAGAATGCGCCTTGAAATAGAACAACAAGTCATCGCCGAGGTGAAGAAGTTGATGGACTCCAACTTTGTTAAAGAAGAGCAGTACCCCACGTGGTTAGCCAATATTGTACCGATTAAAAAGAAAAATGGACAGATCCGCGTTTGTGTCAACTTAAGAGATTTGAACAAGGCATGTTCAAAAAACGAGTTTCCACTACCCATGCAGTGCTTACAACTTTCAGAACACCGATTGGAATCTTCTGCTACACAGTGATGTCGTTCGGCCTAAAGAACGCCGGAGCGACATATCAGCCTCAATGACAAAGATTTTTGACGACCTCATTCTCAATCAAGTAGAATGCTACATGGATGATCTGGTCATCAAAAGTAAACAAAAAATAGACCATTTGTACGATTTGAGGATTGTGTTTGAACGGTTACAACGATATGACCTTAAAATGAATCCCCTAAAGTGTGCCTTTATCGTCACCTTCGGGAAATTTCTAGGATTCGTTGTCCGTCATCGGGGAATCGAGATCGACCCGGATAAGATTAAAGCTATCTTAGAAATGCCTCCCCCAAAAACCTTGCAACATCTACATTCCTTCTAGGGGAAGATGGCATTTCTGAGACGCTTTATTTCTAATCTCTCAGGTAGGTGTCAGCCTTTCTTGGCATTAATTAAAAAGGATGCCAAATTTATTTGGGAAGAAAAATGCCAGCGGGCCTTTGAGGACGTTAAACAATATTTAATGACACCTCCTATTTTGGCAGCACCTATCCCAGGGAAACCGTTGATACTTTACACCGCGGCTTTGGATGACTCTCTTGGAGCCCTCTTAGCCCAAGTCAATGAGGAGGGAAAAGAAAATGCTCTCTACTACTTGAGTTATCGTCTATTACCGACGGAGATAAGGTATCCACCTATTGAAAAGCATTATTTGGCATTAATTTTCATCGCTCAAAAGCTTACACATTACATGCTTTCTCACAAGATTACCCTAATTTCAAAAGTTAATCCATTGCAATATTTGATGACCCGACCAACACTCTCCGGGCGTTTAGCGAGATGGTCAATGATCTTATTGCAATTTAATATAACTTTTGTGCCCCTCCGTGCTATCAAGGGACAGATTTTGGCAGACTTTCTCGCTGCACACCCATTGTCAGTTGGGTCCTCTCTAAACGACGAGTGGTCAGACGAGCAGATACTACAAATGGAATTTTCTAGTGCGCAGCACTGGAAAATGTACTTCGACAGTGCTTTGTCAGCCAGGAAAGACAAAAGATCAGGCACGGTTATACCAGGCAAGGTAGGGATCAGTTTGATCTTTATTATGCAAGATAAGGGTATGTTGAGGTTCTCATACCAGCTGACAGAGCCGTGCACTAACAATGAAGCAAAATATGAAGCCTTAATCACCAGATTGGAATTGGCAATTTCGATGGATATAACGAACATTGCCATTTATGGTGACTCTCAACTTGTCATCCAGCAAGTCGTCGGACAATATAGAATTCTGAAACCAAGATTAGCAGAATACCATCTGTACGTGATGAAGCTCCTGGAGCAGATTCCTGAGGTGGCTTTCTACCGGATTCCTCGGGGAGATAATGCTCATGTCGACGCTTTAGTAAAACTCGCTATAGAAATGGCGTGTCCCTCTTAGGATTCCATTAAAGTCACGGTGCAAGGAAGACGAGCCTTGCCTCGAAGCGACTTCGAAACTCTACACAAGCTTGGAAAAGAAGAAACCGTAAACAGTTGCAGACATCAACAAAGATTGGCGCAAGCCATTAATAGAATATTTGCATACTGGAAAGCTGTCAGAGGACAGGTCTGAGGCACACAACTTCACAAGAAGGGCCATGTCTTATGCCCTGGTGGGGAATGTTCTCTACAGAAGATCGTTCGACCAAATGTGGCTATGATGTTTGAGCAGAGCCGAGGCACAGAATATTGTCAAAAATATACATACCGGATTGTGTGGCGCTCACCAGTCGGGACCAAAAATGAAAATGAAGATTAAAAGACTCGGATATTATTGGCCAACAATGATGTCTGATTGCATGGATACCACAAGAAGATGTCACCAATGCCAAGTGCATGGGATGGTCTTACACCAGCCTACGAATGTGCTACACCCAACTGTTGCCTCGTGGCCATTCGAGTGTTGGGGCACAGACATAATAGGTTTGATAGACCCTCCATCTTCTAAAGGGCACACACATATTAATACTTGCTGCTACAGATTACTTCTCCAAATGGGTAGAGGTGGTACCATTGCGTGAGGTTACGACAAAGCACGTCCTTCAATTTTTCAAAAGCCAAATCGTCTACCGTTTTGGAGTACCGCAAAAAATAATCTCTGACAATGGGATAGCTTTCAAAAGCACAAAGATCAACAATTTTGTCAAAAGACATGAGATAGATTGGATATACTCTACAATTTACTATCCCAGAGCAAATGGTCTGGCGGAAGCTTTCAAGAAGACACTGGTACAGATTTTGAAGGAAATAATGGATGAAAATAAAAGGGATTGGCATAACAATCTGTTAGAAGCCTTATGGGCCTACCAGATGAATTTCAGGACTCCCACTCAGTGTACACCTTATATGCTTGTACACGGGACCGAGGTCGTACTACCGCTAGAGATTCAAACACCATCTCTCAGAGTCGCCGTTGCCAACCAAATTACAACAGAAGAAAGCACAAAACTCAGACTAGAAGAACTGGAGAGTCTCGAGGGAAAACAATTGGAAGGACAACAACATTTGGAGCTCTACCAGGCAAAGTTGGTACAAACCCATGACAAATTGGTCAGCCCAAGGACATTCAAAATTGGTGACCATGTACTCGTGCTCAAAAAGCGTATTCTTGCTCGCAGCAAAATAGGTGGCAAATTTGAGCCAATCTGGGAGGGACCATTTGTCATTGAGAAGGTCTGTACAGGAGGAGCCTACTAGTTAGTGGACTTCTGGGGTGAAAGACCCATGTTATCGATAAATGGATGATACCTGAAAACCTATTACGCGACCTGATGCTACTTAATGCTGCTTACCTCTGCTTGTCTCTGCTTGTTTTGAAAATTTTGAAATCTTGATTGTTTTAGGGTTATCCATATGGCCATATGTTTATGACGGAGTCAAAATTTTGTAACTAATCTCATATATAATGAAAAATTTCAGAAAATTTTTTAACTTCACACGTTCTCTTTTCTACTTTTGAATTTAAATATTCCATCAAGTTAAACAAAACTCACACATAAAATGAGTGATAATTTTCAACAAAACAAACTAAAATCTAGTTTAATAAATACTCAGTTTTTTTCTTGTTCATGCCAAACTTCGGCCCACTGACGTTTCTTTCTGTCGTCTGCAGAAAAATGTCACGATAGAGGTTGATCTTTGCCTTCCAGGACTGCTGGAACCTTGCACTGAATGAAGGGACGGCGCCACAAGGAGGTGTCATAGAATTCGACATGGATTTCAACCAGATTGATATGGACTACAACGATCCTCTAATGGACGTAGTCAACAATGAAGAAAAAAGGGGTTGCCTTCACTGTTGAGAGTAACCACTCAAGACGACGTGTCACGTAAGGGTAAAAACGTGATAGCAGAACAAGATCCGATGGAGGGGCCCAACCGACTGCCCTCCATGATAGCTAGTCTAGCAAGGGGCTTAACAGCTGCCCACAGTGAACAAATACCAAATACTCCACTCCGTATAACGCAACGCAGAAATGCAAGCTGAAAGAAACAGAGAGTCTTTCTGCAACAGGAACGCAAACGCTAAAGAAATGTGAGCGGTTTTCTTACCCCCATTCCTGAGGGACATATCTACGATCCCAGATATCTTGTGCAGAGGTTGCCCAACATGCAACGTCGAGATACCAGCCAGGACATCAGTCACGGGCGCATTTGTAGAATGCTCGGAGTGCAACTTTCTACATCTACAACATTTCAATACCTTAGAAGAATACACTGCAAGCACCAACGAGTCTCAAACTCCAGATTTTGTGGCAAATGAACCGTACGTCCCATTGGGGACGGACCAGCGCGCACCACGGAGTCCATGATCATACATCCCACTCAAGGCTGAATCCCATATTCGGGATCGGCCAGTGCCAGTTTGGATTCCCACCAAGGCCCGGAGGAAGGAACGCCCCAGGCAGTTGCCAACTCACGGTATGGTAGAATACTACAAAATAAGCAAGGTAAACAAAAGAGAATTTGAGTTCTATGAAGAGGTTCAAGGAAAGTTTATCAACATATTGGAAGGCCTGGAGCTATATACCAGGGCTTTCTCTGAAACTGATGAAAGAAGCATCCTAGACTGCATCTTCAGTTTAAGAGATAGAGGCCGAGCAGGCCTTCTCATGGAAGGAACGTATTCCGAGCCGAAAAAATGGATGCAAGGAAAGGGAAGAATCACCATCCAGTGCGGATGTTGCTATAATTTTACAAACGACAGACGGGGGAATCCGCCTGGGATCCTTAGATACGACCAAGTGGATCCATTACCACCGATGATAGAGTGGATGATTAAGAGAATGGTCAAGTGGAATATCCTACCCGCCACTTGCATTCCTAACAGTTGCATCATCAACATTTATGAAGAAGGTGACTGCATTCCTCCGCTCATTAACCATCATGACTTTGTGAGGCCTTTATGCATGGTCTCGTTCATGAGTAAGAGCAATATTTTGTTTGGAAAAGAAATTGATGTAATCGGCCCTGGTGAATTCAGAGGAACTGTGGAGATTCCTGTCCCAGTTGGTTCAGTACTTCTTCTCAAGGGCAATGGTGCAGACGTGGCTAAGCATTGCATTCCAAGAGTACGACACCGTAGGGTGTCCGTGACCTTCCGCTGAATGGATGACAGTAAGATACCATATGGATTCCAGCAAGACCCGAAGTTGGAGGGACTATTTCCTTACGAGCTATGAGAAGTTTGTACCTCTGAATACATGCAAAGGTAACTCTTATCCTTGAGCATGACTCAGAAGGTCTGCTTGATCAAGAGCTCGATATACCAAGCGCAGAGGATTCACTTGCTTTTTCTCTAACAAGCATGACATGTATCTGATGTAATCAGTCTATGATGTACTCATATCTTGAGATGACTCTCAATGCATTTCAGCATGTATTACATGATGTACTCTTTCTGGAGGCATTAGCCTATATTTGATTTGTAGCATCTTCATTGAAGCAGATTAATGGAAATTTCTCTCAAGTTGTGCCTTTTTGTCAATTGCCTTTTTGTGCGATGGATGAAAGCCGCGAACCATGCAATGGTTCAGAGTTCCAATGAACAAAGAATGAAACGACAAATTTTCAACAATAAATAAAACACAAATAAAAGATAATGGTAAATGAATAAATAACAAAACAAATTTCATTTGAAAATCAACCAATTGAAATTAAAAATTTTAAAAAAAAATTTTAAAAATTAAATTGTGATAAAAGCAACAAGAAAAAAAAAACAAACCTATTGAGTGGATACTTTTGTTTTCGGGATTTCCTACTCTTTGTGCGCGCAGCACAACCATCGTCACCTACATTAACCCTTTGCACAGCCTTGCAGAATTTCACATTCTGCACAAAAACTCCACAAAACTCTACAAATCTTCTCCAAAATCAACCTTCTCATATAACACACTTCTGCAAATTCAACATCACAAGCTCTTGGTAAACTTCATATCATAACTTCAAATCAGTACCTAAATTCTGATTCTCAAATCTTTTGAACAGATACTTACATTTCAATTCTCATATCTTTGAATTGATACCTACATTTCAATCCTTTCACCTTTGAATTGATATTTACATTTCAATTCTCTCATTTCAAGATCGATACTTAAATTTTGACTCTCTCCTTAGAACGAATAACTAAATTTCTTGTTTCTAAATCAGTCCTAAATTTCTGATTCTTTACATTTGAGGTCGGTCCTTACATTTCAACACCTTCTTTTGAGAACTGACCTAAATTTCAATTCTCATTTCCAAATCAGTCCTAAATTTCTGATGCTTTACATTTGAGGTCGGTCCTTACATTTCGACACCTTCTTTTGAGAATTGACCTACATTTCAATTCTCATTTCTAAATCAGTCCTAAATTTCTTATTCATTACATTTGAGGTCGGTCATTACATTCCGACACCTTCTTTTGAGAATTGACCTACATTTTAATTCTCATTTCCGAATCAGTCCTAAATTTCTGATTCTTTACATTTGAGATCGGTCCTTACATTCCGACACCTTTTGAGAATTGACCTACATTTCAATTCTCATTTTCGAAATAGTCCTAAATTTCTGATTCTTTACATTTGAGATCAGACCTTACATTCTGACACCTTTCGAGAATTGACCTACATTTCAGTTCTCATTTTTAAATCAGTCCTACATTTCTGATTCATTACAATTGAGGTCAGACCTTACGTTCTGACACCTTCTTTCGAGAATTTAACTACATTTCAATTATCAATTCCGAATCAGTCCTACATTTCTGATTCTTTACATTTCAGGTCGGACTTTACATTCCGACACTTTATTTTGAGAATTGACCTACATTACAATTTTCATTTCTGAATCAATCATACATCTCTCATTCATTAAATTCGAGGTTGGTCCTTACACTCCGACTCTCTCTCTCTCTCTCCCTCTTTTCGAGTTGATATTTGAATTTCAATTCCTACCTTGGAGTCAACACTTACATTTTGACTCCTATCCTTTGGAAATATTTGAAATTTCATAACTCAAAGTCCACTCTCCAATCCGCAGCGAGAGTCGCTACTTCTCGACATGATTAAGCACACAAACTGCTAATTCTCCAATAGAAACAAATCACACACAAATCTACACGTACTTCTGGGTCAGCTGACTTAGGAGTCTGTATTGGTTTTGGTTGATCTCGTCGGTCAACGCCAAT
>NEWO01001134.1:3628-24337 GCA_003013225.1 Phalaenopsis aphrodite
TCCAAGGGCTTTGACCTCCCTGAATCTTAGATGTAATCTTCACTTTAGTTGTAAAACTCAACATATTTTAACAATTCAATTGACTATACTGAAAGTAAATGAAGATCGAAGTGAAAAGATCATCACAATTTCTTAAACATTTTCATGGCTTCACCAATTCAAATCACCATTTCACAAATCTTGAGACAAGAAGAAAGACTGAGAAAACAACTCAGAACTAATGGGGAAAGCACAACACAAAAATGTTCTCTTTAAAGATATGGTTGAGTTTTCCCAAAAGTTGCTTACGCACCCCTCCAAAATCCGGCCTTATCCATTGTACATGTCACCTAACGTTGATCTAACCGTCGATCCCGCCGTCGGCGGCCTTCTAGAGAATTTGTCCTGTAGCCTCGAGAAATTCTTGCCGTCGGCAGCCTTGAGGGCGTCGTCAGCGCCATAGTGCAGTTTTCCACATTTTGGTCTTTTTTGCTCCAAATTCGCTCCTTTTTGCATCTTTTTGCTCCCTTGAGCCTAATTCATCATTCTTGCAACAAAACATCAAAAATACCTTTTTTTTAAAGTGCCATAATATTAAAAACAGTATAAAAGAGGTATGAAAATCTCAACATATTTTTCTTTGGTCAATTATCACTGATGGAGGACCTCATTTTAAGAAGAAATATATTCAGAGATTGACAAAAAAATTTAATATTATTCACAGAATCTCTACAGCCTATCATCCTTAAACCAGTTGGTTAACTGAAGTTTCTAATAGAGAGATTAAATAAATACTTGAAAAGACTGTAAACCCTAGTAGAATAGATTGTTACACTATATTGGATACTACATTATGGGCTTACAAAACTACTTATAAAACTCCTATTGAAATGACTCCTTACAAATTGAGTTTTGGAAAGACTTGTCATTTACCAGTAGAATTGGATCATAAGGCATATTGGGCGATTAAAGAATTCAATTATAATTTGAAAGATGCTGGCAAGAAGAGATTGTTACAACTAAATGAATTGGAAGAATTAAAGNATAAGGCATATTGGGCGATTAAAGAATTCAATTATAATTTGAAAGATGCTGGCAAGAAGAGATTGTTACAACTAAATGAATTGGAAGAATTAAAGAATGCGTCTTATGATAACGACAAAATTTATAAAGAAAAATTAAAGTTATGGCATGATCGGAAGATTAACCAAAAGCACTTGGAATCGGGACAAGAAGTTTTACTTTACAACACTAGGTTGAAATTATTTCTTGGGAAATTGAAGTCTCGTTGGTTAGGGCCATTTACTGTGACTCAAGTTTATACTTACGAAGTTGTTGAAATTGAAGATCAGAAAATGAGAAATAGATTTAAAGTCAATGGACATAGATTAAAACCATATTATGAGGGTAAAAGGCCAAATTTTAAAGAGGTTTTAATGATCAGTCAACCTGAATAACACCTGAATAGGTCGGGCTGACGACGTTAAACCAAGCGCTTTATGGGAGGCAACCCTTATTTATCTTTACTTTATTCGCGATTATAGTAGTTTTTATTTGAAATTATCGCTAGTTTTTGGTAGTATTAAGCTCTAATATTCTTATTTACCCTTGAAACTTCTTCAAAATTGGATCCATGAAGAAAAATTGGAACGCATTCGGACCAGAGCGAAATTGTGAAAATTTTGCCTTGGGCGCCGACGACGGGTTTTTCCCGAGAGTCCAGACAAAACTAATAACGAAGCGCGCTGACGGCGAGGCCGGTAAGATGACGGTTTCCTGTGTTCAAGTGGCAGTTTTTGACGATTTTTGGGCGGGAATAGTCTTTTTAAATTCAAAATTTCGAATTTTAATTCATATTTTCCCTCCAAAAACGAAGTGAAACTCTACCAATTTCATTCCTATGGCATCCAATTCCCTTGATAATCCCAGAATGTGAGTTTTCAATCGGCGGAAGTTTATTAGTGTGGAAGCACAACGAATCTTCAACAAGTTGCTGACAAAGAAAAGATTAATCAAAGAACGAGGATTCGTGAATCGCGAATTGAATAATCCCATGACAGATATTGAAGAAACGATAGTGCGGCGAAGACGGGAAGTGTTGTGCTACACTACTGCCGTCGTGGTGGTTCTTGTGGTAAAAGAATTTTATGCAAATTTACATGGAATCAACCAAGGAGCTGTTTATGTGCGAGGAAGATGGATTACTTTCACTCCTACATGGATCAACGAATTATATATGATAGAAAATGTTCCTCTCTGCCACTATTCCAATTTTGTCCCAATGAGAAACCAGATGAATGAGATTTACCAGTATTTAACGGACGAAATTGATGATTGGGAAAGAAGATAAAACGGGTATGTTAGTTTTTCTGCAACACTTCTGAATCCTATTTCTGAACATTGATACTTTTTCATTTCTGCGAAACTGTTACCGACAATGAAGATCAGTAGAGTTTCTAAAGAAAGTGTCATTTTGAATTACTGCATCCAAAGGGGACTGCCGATCGACATTGGATCTGTAATTGTGAAGTCGGTTTTGGGCCTAATCGTTCACAGATCAACTTATGGGCTTGGACACCTCTCCACAATTTTCTCACTTTGCAGTCAGTTCCAAGTGTCCTATGAGAAGTGAGAAAAAGTACCGCTGCCTTGGAAACCTTTGGATCCAACTGAAAGATTCTCATCATTTGAAGATGAAAATGACATGGCCATGATAGTTGATCAACCATCTCAGAATTCACTGCAAGTTTAACCCTTAGTCCCTGATAAGTCTTTGGTAATCCCACGTCTAATCAAGAAGTTAGAAAAGGAGGTACAAAATGTCATGAATGCAATTAATAATATCTACAATTTCTTCGATCATCTGGACTGGAGGATGAAGGATCATTTCCAACATTCTGGACATTTAGAAGATAGTTTGATACAGCTGATGAGGAGGATGAAATTAATTGAGGAGGATTCTACTGAAGAATTTCCATTCCGACCCTTCTACAACCTCTTCGTTCATGTGCAATCAATGGGCAATCTCAGAGGAGAATCGAGTACCGAGTCTGAGGATTAGTAGATTTATATTACTACCTATATGTCTATCTATGTATTTTGATTTGAACTTTGTACTTGCTTTGCTTTAGAATTATGCTTATAGATCTCTGTATAGTTGAGACTAAGCATAGGATATTTTGTTTTCAGCGTTTTGAGTGTTGTGGCTTGGATTGCGATGCTGAATTAATGTATTAAGGTTGAGAAAATACCAAACTTAGGTATGTTATGTAACGTATATTGTACCCCTTGGAATTTATATATAAATGTAATGTTTTGTGTTGTGAAAGTTTTTATATGCTAAGTACATCATTTAGTTACTTAAAATTATGTATATAATGATTAAACGGATGTCGTTTAGGCTTGGAATTGATCGAAATCGCAAAAATCTGGAATTTGGACAAAATTAATAGAGCTCGCCGACAGCATCCTTGACGCTACCGACGGCGGGATTTTCCTGAGACTTAGGACTTAAATTCCAATTAAGCGCGTCGATGGCGCCATCGACCACTCCGACGACGAGCTCACGAAAAACACCTTTAACCACGATTTTGACCAGTCAACCACCACTATTCATCATCCCCGTCCTCCTAAAAAATGCAATTTTTTTACTTAGGGCTTGAAAGATCTTGGATTGGGAGGCAATTTCAAGGCTTTTTGACACCGGATTTGATCATCTCTAGGTAAGAGCTTCACTCCAAGCTAAAAATATTTAATTTTTACCATGAATTTCTCCCACATTGAGGAGATCCAAAAAATTTGGGAATGTGAAGAGAATTTTGGAAGAGATTCATGGATTTTATTGTTGAACTCTTAGAATTACTATTGGAAGCAATGATTTACATAATTGAAGTAATTTTTGGAATTTTTCCTATAATTTGATTAGATTGAAATGACTCTATGGCAAAAGAGAAGAGTTGAGTTCGACAAGTCTTGCTTCATCAATGCGATGGCTCAAAAAAAATTTACTTCCATATTTAAATGAAAGAAGTGCATACAAGATCGAGTTTTTGAAAGTTCGGGAGGACAAATCGAACAAGTTATTGCTGAGCGGAGGCGAGAAAACTTTTGTTACACCACCAATAAAGCTGGTGCAAATGTTCTGAAGGAGTTCTACGCCAATGTGATTTATTCTGATGATGGAATCGTTCAAGCGCGTAGATTCCCTGTTGAGTTTACTACCGCCTGCAACAACACTTTTTATGAAGTCCCAGACTCTTACAGGTGCCAATATGAATCCTATAGTAAAATGGAAGGCCCCCTCGATGATGTGATCAACTTTCTCACTGATGGGAAAGGAACATGAAAGATAAGGCAGAGCGAACGGGTAAATTTTTCTGCTTCCATGCTGAATGTCACCTCTATGGCGTGACACTATTTCATTTCTTCTACTATGTTACCGACATATCACCATAGTGAGGTAACTAGAGATAGAGCTATTCTGAATTTCTGTATTCAGAATAGTAGAACTATAAATGTGGGGAGAATAATTCTTACGAATATATTGACTACAACGAGGAGTGAGACTAGTGGAGGTCTAGGACACCCTGGACTTATTTATGCAATTTGCAAACTTTATGGAGTAGAATTTGGAGATGAAGAATGGGTTTATCCTATGAAACCCATTAGTAAGACTAATCTAAAGACTTATGAATCCCATGAGAAATGAAGAACTAGGAGTAGAAGTCAAGAACCTTCTACTAGTAGAGATGTCCCATCTACAAGTTATGACCTTCCACCTTCTAGTTCCCATACCCTCTCTGATTTGATGAATGAGTTAACCTTGCAGCGGAAGAGCATAGAATTGATAAGTGAAAGGATTGGAGGTTTAGAACGCCTACATGATTATGATAGTGAGTATCTACAGAGGCATTCAAATTTTGAGGTAGCTTATTATGAAGCTTAGGCCCGACAAAACAGAGGTGAGCCTGATGTTACGTTTCCTGAGTGCCCCCGATATACTCAGTATCAACCCAATCCACCTGCCGATCAAGGTGATGAAGATATAGCTTGGGATTTTGATATTGAATGAAATTGATGTACTTACATTTGTATTTTTATTTCTGTGATCTTTTACAATAAAAATGGATGTTTGTGTACTTGGACTTTCATTTTTATTATTTTGTTTACTTGGATAATTTTATTTTTTGTTATAAAGTAAGTGTTATAATTAAATGTGCATGGGTAGTTTAATAGATGTTGAGTAATATTGTGGATTGTAATATAATGTGATTTTTATTTCACATTTTAGTTTTAATTGTTTAATATTGTGGTTGTGTTAGGAAATGTTGTGCTTACTTAATATTTTAGTTTTATACTTATTTTAAAATTTCATTACCCAGAAATTCCTCTAATGGTTTATATGTGTAGAGAGCTCATAATATTACAGACCAAGTGAAGTAAAAATTTGAGAACACCTGCAGAAATGTCAGAATGATAAAAATGCCTACAATACTGAGGTATGATTTATATTTATAGTTTTTCTTTCCACCTGTATTATTTCATATTTAAAAATTTAAGTTTGGGGGAGGGAAGAAAAAGATTAACTATTAGATTTCCTCTATTTAAATATTTTCAAAAATTATTTATATGATTTCATGTAGTGAATTTAATTCAGGTAACTATATTTTTGTTACTATTTAAATATTATAGTAGATTTAAAGAAATATTTTTGTAATGAAAATTAATTTTTGTAACTTAAGATATTTAGTATAAGAGAATAAGATTATAGTTAACTATTTAAAGTAAAAGAAACTATATTTTGAAATATTAAGAATCTGGAAATTCATTTGAGAAGAAAAGATTGGGGCTCAATGATGTAAAAACTATAAAATATTTATAAGGTAAAGAAATGCTTTGAGTTTCAAATTTAGGGAAAGAAAAGTGAAGTTCAAAATCATTAAAAGCTATCCATAATCCTCACTTAAAAAAGGAAAAATAAAGGATTGAAAACAATCCAAGAAAAGAAAAGGAAAATATATATAGGATTGAAATCAATCCAAATGAAAGAAGAAAAAGAGAAAAGAAAGAAAAATAATGGAAGTGAAGAGATGCTTGAGGATATTCCTAATAAAAAATTGGCTTCACTGGACCTACCTAAAGAGAAAACTTAAATACATTCCTGAACTTATATTTATGGAATTAGATCTTTTACTGGTAGAGTTCTCATGAAGTTCCTATCTATTGAATATTCTAAGTGACTTAATATTGCAACATATAGTCATTCTTGAAATGAATAGAAGACTAGAACTCTTAAACTTGATGACTAGATAATCTTGTGGCTATAGTGTTAATTCAATTACTTGATTTTTTCTGAAAATATCACTATAATATTTATTTAAATCAAACTTAGAGTGTTTGTGAATTAAAACTTTATTGCATTAGATCATAACTTTTGTATAGCACTAAAATTACTTGAGGATAAGTAATAGTTAAGTTTGGCGGATTTTGAACAAAGGAAAATATATTGAGATTTTCATACCTATTTTATACTGTTTTTGATGATATTGCACTTTAAAGAAATGTATTTTTGATGTTTTGTTGCAAGAATGATGAATTAGGGTCATTGGAGCAAAAAGATGCAAAAAGAAGCGAATTTGGAGCGAAAATGACCAAAATGTGATGATTTGAACTAGACCACAGACGACGCCCTCGACGCCGCCGATGACGAGATTTTCCCAAGACTACAGGACAAAAATTATCTAGAAGCCCGCTGACGGCGAGATCGACGGTTATGCCTACTCAAGCTTTGGATAATGCCAAATTTTGAAGGGATGCTTAGGCAACTCTTGAGAAAGCTCATCTACAACTTTAAAAGAACATTTTGGCCAAAAATAAAAGTGTACTAGAGGCCTTGGAGGTTACTTCCTCCTTGCTACTTCGAAGAGAAATTCTGTGTGCTGTAAAGAAAGGAAGAGATTCAGAGGAACTTCAAGGAGTGTTCTTGGGGAGAGATTAGAGATAAGTTATTTACTTGTTGTAGTTTGTATGACTTTGATTTTATATATGAATTTCAAATTTTGTTGTGTTTTCCCCGTGAGTTCTGAGTAGTTTTCTCTGTCTTTCTCCTTGTCTCGAGATTTGCAAAATGGTGATTTGAATTGGTGAAGCCATGAAAATGTTTAAGAAATTGTGATGATCTTTTCACTTAGATCTTAATTTACTTTCAATCTGGCCAATTGATTTGTTAAAATATGTTGAGTTTTACAACTAAAGTGAGAGTTACATCCAAGATTCAGGGAGGTCAAAGCCCTTGGAAGTTGGGTGCAAATAAATATGGAAATATTATTATGGGGCGAACAATTAGAGATTTTAGAGTGACAGACTAAAATCCCCAATTTGGTCCTATCATTTGGGTGCTGATGTGTAGATGTTAGCCCTCAGGTGAGGGGAACGTGGGAGCTCCGAAGTGAGAGTCGGTACCCTCCCAGCCTAGCCATAGAATCAGTGACCAAGCATAGGATTAGTCAATGTTCTTTATGCCTGGACCAAAGGGTAAAGAATATGTATGCTTCTATTGACACAATATAAATTGAACTAATTCATTTTATCCATTCACTATAATTTCTTGACAAGGAGAATAATGTTTTCTTATATATTGAATATCACAATTAAACCCTACTTTCTATCATTAGTTACTTATTAGTTATTAAATTTATCTATTTATTTCAATTGCCTATTAGTGACAGATAAGCAAATTGAACGTTGTTGTTGTGATTAAAGTCTTGCTTTTCTAAACTCTTAGTCCGTAATTTTAAACCACTCCATCTGGGATCAATATCTAGGACTCCATTAGAGCCCTATATGACTTGAGCGATACGTATACTTGCGTTGACAAATTTGACTTTAACATTATTGAATATTATAATTATACATCTTAACAAAATCAGACACATCTATAAAGTCGCGATCAAGTCCTTGGAAACCGTTACTGGAAATTAAATATTCTAGTAGCGACATCAAATTCTTGTATTTGTCAATTACAAAAAAAAGTCAGTCATAGGCTCACTAAAATTTTGGGTCCTAGAAGTAGAAGGAATATCTCTAGCCTTACTTCCAGATTTCTAATCAACATGGGACTCATAAGTCTTAATGTTTGCAGGCCCAATCGGTCTTTGAGGCTCAATCCTCTCCTCATCAGGCCTGAAATCAACTCCTGCATGCTCACAAAGTGTATAAATGAGAGCAAGGTGTGCCAATCCACCAGTGGTCTCTCCAAGAGAAATAGATCGAGTATTCATATAAATGATAGAGCCTGCATTTATATCCATCACTTGTTGAATAGAGTAGTTCAGGATGGCTCCATCCTTGGTCACTTCACTATGATGGTTTGTTGGAATCGTCCTCCAAAAAATAAAATAATGTCAGGCCTTAGATACTTCATTTAACATAGAAAGGGGAAAGTTGACTTTAACTCCATTCTTTACTTTCCAAGCCCCTTTCTCACCAGTCGGAAAAGAAATACCTCATATAAGGCCTCATTTGTAGCAGAGAATGAATGACACTAACATCTATAAACATTTTCTGATTGATAAAACTCATTTATTTTTCTTGGAGTAAAATAATAGATAGTTTTCCCACTACTGAGCGATAACCAATCGTTCAACTTCTCCTCCCAGATTTTTGAAATCTTGATCCAGAATCACTTTCTTATTTTCTCGAAGGCTATGAAATTGAGCACTAGCTTGAAAGCTAACAAAATTTTGCTTGTCATATTCTATTTTTCTTTTGCTCAATATAGGTGCCATAGGAAATCTAGAAAATTTTGATAAAAATCCAAAAAAATTCCAAAATTCCCAAAATCAAAATGTAAAGCACTTTAAACTTAAATCCACTAAGTAAAAGTTTTTCACCAAAGCATTTTCTCAAAATCTCTAAAAAAAAAGCCAAACTTTTGGATAATGTGAGAAAATCTTTGGTGAAAATAAAAAAGTTTAACTTTAAAGTGTAGCTCTTATCTAGAGAAAATGAAATATGAAGTTCCTTTGCCTCTAAATCGCCTCAAATCTGCCCAAAATCAAGCCCTAAGTGTGTAAACCAAAGGTTGAAGGTGACTTTAGGGGTAAAAATATAGGTTTTGCGGTGAGAATCCCAAATTAAAGGGGTTATTTCTGCTCTAGGATCGAAGGCGCCGTCGATGCCAATGCCAGCGCCGTCGTTGATGAAGGCCCGAAATTCATTAATTTGACCTTTTCACAATTTCAATTTCCTTTTAATTTAATCCAAAGTTTTTTTAGTATTTTTAAACAAAAGATTTTATCTAACAATAATTCACAAATAAGCATTCACAAACAACAACAAACTAATTTTTATATATGAAAATAAACATTTTACAAACACATTTCACAAATCACACATTCACACCTATTAAGCAAACTGATTGTAAATCAGCGACAAAGTCAAGCCACACCATTAAATACTGACACAAAACTATACACTTAATCAAAGTTCAGAATTCTAAAGTGAAAACAAACTAAACCAAATCAAATCAAATCAAGTCCACACAATTACATCAAATACATAAATATTTTTAAGTTAGTAGAGAATCCAAAGTCATCAGTCATTCCACTTCATCTTCAGTGCTTTCACCTCCTTTAATATCTCCCATATATTGGTAATGAACATATACGTACGTGAATTGATCTGTCAAATGTTCTTCGATCCACCCATTTTCTTTAAACGTCCAAACTAATCATGCTTCAAAAGTTCCAGTATGACCAAATTTTCTTTCATTCTCCAATCAAGGGGATCAAAATGGTACTTAACATCTCCTACTTCATTCATAATACTCTAAAGTTTCCTTTCAATTCTCTTCAATTTTTTCTCAATGGCAAGCAAACTGTTTATTGTTGGTGGTATTAATGGAGTTGAAGCATGTGAAGAATGATCCATAATAGCATTTAGTACTTCATTTCCATTACCAACATACTGATCATCAATAAGGATCATGGGCTCCCATGGTAGTAAAACTTTTTCCCAAAATTCATATGACACTTTGGATTGACTGCAAATCAAAATTGTAGAAGGATGCCCAAGTCCATAAATTGGCCCATTCATAATGATACCCACAACAGAGTTAGATATGATTGATTCTATATCAATAGGTTTTTCCATTTGAATACAGTAGTTTACTTTGCACTTTCCTTGGTGACTCTACTAATATTCATAGTAGGGAGTAATTTTTCACAAATAAAGAAATGCCTCTGCTTCAAAAATGGATTAAGTGATGAAGCAGGAAACTAATGTATCCTTCATCTCGTACTTCCCACATATCACTTTCATCCGTAAGAAAATTATAAACATCATGCATCAAATCTCGCGTAGGAATGAAACTTGTATAATGATAGATTGGAACATTTTCTATCATATACAATTCATTAATCCTCACATGAGTAAATGGTACAACCTTACCTCATACGAAGACAACTCCTTGGGTAATTCTATGTAGACTTGCATACAAATTCTCCACTACAGACATAACAACCGTAGTAGTAGTGTATCACAGAACTTCCCATCGCCTTTGCAAAATGATCTTATTAACCGGAGCACTTGGATTGATCAATCCATGATTAACAAATCCTCTTTCCTTGATCATTCTCTTCTTTGTAATAACTTTATCATATAACCTCTGCGCGTTGAAACTAATAAACTTTCTTCTATTGAAAACTCCATACCTTGAAGGATTTTTAGAATTGGAAGCCATGGAATCTGATAATAGGAAGTTTCTAGGTGTCCTATGAAGTTTTTAGGACTTTAAAAACACCTCATGGCGATTATTATGGAGCGAAATCCCACCAAAGTCCCTCAAAAGTCCTCTGAATAGTCAAATCACTCTCGACACTGTCGGCGCTCCCAATTGGCGCTGCCGACGCTGAGGTCCGTTCTCTTGGGCGCCGTCGGTGCCAGTGGCCAAAATTTTGCAACTTTCATTTTTCGTTCAATTTAATTACAAATTTTTCTCCAATACTAATATTTGACTTAATTTATAATAAATGCAATTGTGTAGGATTATTATCTAGTAGCATATAAGACACTTATTAAACAAAATAGTAATACATAGACATATATGTATATGTTGCCTCCCACAAAGCGCATGGTTTAACGTCGTCAGCCAAACACACCATTTGTTTAGTTGGGTTGACTTAACATTAAAACTTCTTTAAATTGAGGTGTGTGCCCTTCATAATAATGTTTCAAACGATGCCCATTACCTTTAAATACCTTTCCAGTGTTAGGATCTTTAATAACAACAGTTCCATAATGATAGACTTTAATCACTTTGAATGGTCCTAACCATCTAAATTTCAATTTTCCTTCAAACAATCTCAATCTTGTATTATATAATAGAACTTCTTGTCCATGTTCAAATTTCTTCTGAATAATCTTCCGATCATGCCATATTTTCATTTTTTTTCTTTATAGATTTTTGCATTATCATATGCTTTATTTCTTATTTCCTCAAGTTCATTGAGTTGCAATAATCTTATCTCACCAGCATCTTTTAGATTAAAATTAAATTCTTTAATAACCCAAAATGCTTTATGCTCTAATTCTAGTGTTAAGTGGCATGTTTTTCCAAATATCAGTATGTATGGGGACATTCCTATAGAAGTTTTATAAGCAATTCTATATGCCCATAATGTAGTATCTAGTCTAGCAGATCTATCTAATTTATAAGGATTTACAGCTTTTTCTAAAATACGTTTAATTTCATGATTTGATATCTCTGTTAGACTGCTAGTTTGGGGATGATAAGTAGTAGAGAATCTATGCATAATATCATTTTTTTAATTAATTTTTTGATTCTCGTATTCCTAAAATGAGATCCTCCATCAGTAATAATTACTCTCGGCATTTCATATCTTGTTAAAATATTTTTAATTAAAAAATTAGAAACCCTCCGAGCATCACATCTGGGTACAACAATAGCTTCAATCTATTTGGACATTTATTCAACAACAAGTAATATGTATAAGTTTCCAAATGAAGGCATAAATGGTCCCACAAAATCTAATCGCCACAAATTAATAATTTCAACTTCTAATGTGTAATTTATAGGTATTTCATTTCTTCTAGAAATATTTCCTACTCGTTGACATCTATCGTATATTTTAATATATTCATTAACATCTTTAAAAATAGTAGGCCAATAAAATCTAGCTTGCAAAATCTTATATGTAGTTCTATTTGTTCCAAAATGTCATCCAAATTCAGAATCATGACATCTTTCAATTATCTGTTGAGTTTCTTCATAAGACATACATCTTCTAATAATTAGATCTTTACATTATTTATATAAATATGGTCATCCCAAAAATAGTCCTTTGAATCATATATAAATTTCTTTAATTGTGGATTTTTCATATCAAGCGGTAAAATATCACTTACAATGTAATTCACTATATGAGCATACCACGGTACATCCATTTCATCAATACCATATAGCTGTTCATCAGGGAATTTTTTAAAGTTTCATTTGCAAAATTAGTTAATATTTTTATTTCTATCCTAAACAAATGATCAGCTATTTGATTATCATTTTCTTTTTTATCAATTACAGTAAAATCAAACTCTTGCAATAAAAGTATCAATCTTATTAATCTTTATTTAACATCCTTCTTTTGCATTAAGTATTTAATAGCAGAATGATCTGTATGCACTATACATTTAGTTCCAATTAAATAAGGTCAAAATTTATCAAAGGCATAAAGAAAAGCTAATAACTCTCTTTCAGTAGTATTATAATTAATTTGAGTATCATTTAGAGTCTTACTAGCACAATATATTACTTTAAAAACTTTGTCGTGCCATTGTCCTAATACAACCCTAACAGCATAATCATTAGTATCTCACCTTATTTCAAATAGTTTTTCCCAGTCAGGTGGTACTATTTTAAGTGCGTTGACTAATTTTTTTTTTAATAATTCAAAATCAAATTTGTTATCTATTTCTAAAAGTTGGCATAGCGGCTTAGTTATTTTTGAAAATTTTTTTATGTAGCGCCTGTAAAAACCAGCATGTCCTATAAAACTTCTCATCTCTTTAACATTAGTGGGTGGTGGTAATTTTTCTATAACTTGGATTTTTGTAGAAACTACCTCCATGCATTTTTCAGAAATTTTATGCCCAAGCACAATATTTCTTGCAACCATAAATTGACATTTTTTTCTAATTTAATACTAGGTTGACTTTTTCACATACTGCAAGAAATTTTTCTAAATTATTAAGACATAACTCAAATGAAGTCCTAAATATAGAAAAATCATCCATTCCATGTTATATAAAAGTGCTAAAAATTGACATCATGCATCTTTGAAATGTTGCAGGTGCATTGCATAATCCAAAAAGCATTCTACGAAAAGCAAATGTTCCATAAGGGCTTGTAAATGTGGTTTTCTCTTGATCCTCTGGAGCAAATGGAATTTGATGATAACCAGTATATCCATCTAAAAAGAAATACTATTTATTCCTAGCCAATCTATCCAATCTAGAAAGGGTAAAGGAAAGTGATCTTTTTTGGTGGCCATATTTAATTTTCTATAGTTAATACAAATTCGCCAACCAGTAATATGTCTTATTGGTGTTAATTCATTTTTCTCATTTTCTTCAACAATCACTCCTTTCTACAGTGAATTGGGTTTACCTACACACTATTTGAAATAGGATACATAATTCCAACATCTAATCATTTTAAAATCTCATTTGTAACAACTTCTTTCATTATTGAGTTTAATCTACTCCGAGGATCAGCTTTAGGGTCATATTGTTCATCTAATAAAACTTTTTGCATACAAATTGAAGGACTAATTCATTTAATATCTGCTAAATTCCATCCACAAGCCATTTTATACTTGCTCAATATTTCTATCAACTTTTGTTCTTAAATTTTAGTTAACTCAGAAGATATAATAACAGGCAATGTAGATGACTCTCCTAAAAATACATACTTTAAATGGGCAAGTAATATCTTTAATTCAAGTTCAGGTGGTTTTGATACTTGAAGGAATAAGATTTTTACTATCATTTTCCAACAAGTCTAACATTTTAAATTTGCCCTGAATATAATCCAAATCTTCTCCTTTTATTTCGTCTTCATTCTAAAAAATTTCTCCTTGCTTTAATTTATCTTCACACTCATTCTTACTGTTCATTACTCAGATAATCAGCTACTTCCATCCTGAAACATTCTTTATCTTTTTCTATTGTAGGATATTTCATAGCTTTTTCTATATTAAATTTTACTTCTTGATCATTAACTCTCATTATTAATTCTTCTTTTTACACATCTATTACAGCTCTTCCTGTTGTAAAAAATGGTCTCCCTAAAATAATAGGAATCTCTTTATCTTCCTCCACATCCAATACTATAAAGTTTACGGGAAAAATAAATTTATCCACTTTTACTAGTACATCCTCAGAACTCCTTTTGGATAAGTTATTGATTGATCAACTAACAGAAGAGTTACAGTAGTAGGGGAAATTTCTCCCAAGTCTAAATGTTTAAAGATTGATAGTGGCATAAGATTGATACTCGCTACTAAATCACATAAAGCTTTTCCATAAAACTTTTCACCAATCGCACAAGGAATAGTAAAACTACCAGGATCTTTTAATTTTTCTGGAAGCTTTTTTTGAATAATAGCACTACACTCTTCAGTGAGTGCAACAGTCTCATGATCTGTAAACTTCCTTTTCTTATTTAGTACATCCTTCATAAATTTTACATAACTTGGCATTTGTTCCAAAGCTTTAACAAAAAGAATATTTATCGTTAATTTCTTAAGGATTTTTAAAAATTTTGTAAAATTTTTATCTTTATTTTTCTGCTTTAGTCTTTGAGGAAACTGAGGTAATGGTTTTTCTAAAGGAACCTGTGTTTGTTCATTTTCATGTTGATCATTTTCCATTTCTTCCTTCACTTCATCAACTTCAATTTCTCTTTGGATCCTTATTTCAACTTCTTTTCCACTTTGTAATTGAATAGCTTTAATTTGGTTTTTATTTTGATCTTTTGGATTAACCTCTACAGTACTTAAAAGAATTTTAAAAGGTTTGTTACTAAATGCAGTAGCAATTTGTCCTAATTGATTTTCAATATTTCTAATAGTAGCCCCTTGATTTTGTATTTGATTTCCCATATTTAACATCACTTCTTCCATTGTCAACTTCTTTTCCTTAACTTATGGGTTAGGATTAGAGTTAAATCCTAGAGGATAATAAAGTCAAAAATTAGGATTTCCTTAATTTTTCAGATTTTCGGATGGATTCACCAGATTGTTATAATTATTCCAGCTAAAATCAGGGTGATGTCTACTACCTAGTGTAGGCATATATTTTCGGTGTATCAGCTACATCTAAGAAGTCTACTACCTAGTGTGGGCATCAAATATTGTCATGGTGTAGAAATCAAATGACAAGTGAAGGATGTGCATGGATTTCAATAATGTGAACACTACTTGCCCAAAGGATAACTCCCCTTACAACAAATTGAAGTGCTTGTGGATGCAACAGTCAATCATTCTTTGATGAGCTTTCTTTATACCATCTTGAGCCACCATCAGATGAAGATGCATCTGACCAACGCTAAGAAGGTTTGTTTATTTTAAGCAAATGAGTGTATTGCTATACTATGATGCTTTTTGGGCCAAAATATATTATCACTACTTACCAACACATTATAGATGTAATTTTTATTAAGAAAAAAGAAAAAAATATTGATGTGTATGTTGATGATATCTTAATAAAAAGTAAAACACCCATGCAAACACATGAAATACTTAAAAGAGACATTCAAAACTTTTTAAAAAATTTAATGCAAAGCTCAATCCTCTTGTGTATATTCGTAGCATCCACGGGCAAATTCTTAGGCTAACTCCTAAATCTAAAGGGCAGAAAGGCTAACCTGGAAAAGGTTCTGGCTCTGATCAACATGTTCTCCTTGAAACTCTAAATAAGTCCAAAAGTTGATCAGTAGGATTAGTCTGAGAGAAGCAAGGGAAGTCGTTTCTGGTCTATTAAGTCTGCCAAGTCCTCTAAGAAGTCGAGCTTATGCATCAAATTATTGAAAAATTAACAACATTCTCTCTCGTTATTTTCACCCGCAGGCTCTGCTCGTACTTCCAAACTTATTTGATAAGGATTATCACTAACAATCAACTCAAATTAGTCATTGCTAAGCCAAAACACTTTAGTAGGATTCTCGAATGGGCGATAGAAATTAATGAGTACATTCTCTCCTATGTGTCTCAAACCGCCATCAAAACTCAAGTCATAATTGACTTAATGATTGATTTTTTTGAGCTTAGCAAACCCGACAAAGAAGCAAAGATTAAGGTAAATGACCAATTTGAAGCTAGAGACAAGATGACGGCCAAATAAATCGTCAAAGCTAGGACAAAGATAAGAAAATTTGAAAGTTTTAATATTGAACACATCTCCCAAGTAGATAACTATGTAGCAGACCTTCTCTCTAGGTGCATTTGCTTGAAGGAGGAGACATCGTAATTTCTCATCCAACCTACCATAGACGAAGCTGAGGTGATGTAACTAGAAATTAAAGGATCAAAGAGCTAGATAAATCTGTACATCCTGTCCTTTGAGACTAAGAAGGTCTCATAATAAGCGACCGACCCGAAGTGCTTCAAGATTAAGGCAGCTCAATGTCTTATGATTGATGGTAAACTATTTTGAAGGTCAGTAGCCTCATCTTATCTAAGATGCATCAAAGAATATGTGGTAGAAAATGTTCTTCCGGAATACATTCATGAGAATATAGAAGACATTTAGAGGGAAGATATTAGTTTACTGACTACAACGATAAGAATATTTTTCGACGACACTATAGAAAGATGTTGAGGGGTTCTCAAGTAAATGCGAACAATGTTAGTTGTATGCACCACTACAACATCAACTAACTCACAAACTATAGCCCATTGTCAGTCCATGATAGATCGTCATTTAGAGGCTCGGTATTCTTGAGCCTTTTTCCCCATTGCAAGGCCAATGTAAGTTCCTACTTGCTATTTTAGATTACTTCTTAGATTGATAGATAGAGGCTAAATCACTCACTCAGAACACTACAGAGGTTGTTTGAAATTTCATCTAGACTGATATAACCTATCAAATTGGGCTACCACTCGTAATTGCCACAAACAATGAAATGTAATTTACCAATCAAGGGGTGAAGGAATTTTGTAAAAGTCAAGGGATCAAATTGAAGTTCACATCTTTCCACCATATTTAAATGAATGGATATGTTGTGACAACTAACAAAGTCATTCTAAACCTGTTTTAAAAAAAGGTAGAAGGAGCTAAGGCAAATTGGGCCGATATTTTCCGTTTATTCTTTGGCTAGTTTGAATAACACCTTCCATGGCAATCAGGCAAACCCTTCTTATATTGTCAAACGAAATGAAAGTGGTGCTGCTCGTTGAATATAACCATCACTGGCAGAGAGTGATGGCAACCTCAACATTCAACGAAGCATACCTAGTCAAATGGCAGGAAGTTAATGATGAACGAGTGATGCTTGTGCTCATTCTCGCATAGCAGAAAGAAGCCATCTCAATCCTCATAAAGGAAGAGGTGAAGAGATAGATGACTCGATACTACAACAAGCATTTTTGGGAGAAGACTTTTATCATAGGAGTCTTGTGTTGAAAAAAACAGATCTAGCCACATGAGGACAAACCGTGGGGATGCTTGAGTAGACGTGGACTGGACCATTCATCATCAACAAGAGCGATGCCTCAAAACGTTTAATATGAAGAGCTACATGGGAAAGAGGGTGCACTGGACATGGAATGTAGATGAATTGAAGATATTATATCCCTAAAAAACTTTGTATCTTGACAAATAAAAATGTGTTATCATTCCTAACCTTGTACTTTATTGTCAATTTTATAAAAATGAATGAATAATTTTGTTTTAATTATGCCTACAATCTCATGGTAAGCTGATACTCGTGAAACTAAGAATGTTCACGCAAGGGATCATCAAGTCCGACCAATACTCGGGGAACTAAAACTGACCAGCCATTAGTGGTTCCACCCTAGCGCAAAACAATCAGGGATAGATGATTTTTGGTTGATAATACTCTCCAAAATAATTGAGAAAAATTCTTGACATCAAATCAAAAAAATTCACAAGATCCAACCCACAACTCCCATGCATCATAAGAACCCATGTCTCATACCTCAGAATGGGTCAAGCTTTGGAGGTAAGATGCCCTACCTATTAACAGCAATATTCGCGATGTGTAGTATATGAATTACCCCATTAATGAGTTTTCCTCATGAAGACAAATATATGATATGTTTATGTCTTCTGGCATAAAATGTAGCCCATCTATAGCGATGACCTAATCATGAAACCGAGACATAGGTAGTGTAAGATTTGAATCTTGTAGTAACTTAGCAGAATGATCGAATGTGTTCTTAACATATTGACACATCAATTCTTGCAATTAGAAACTCATTACAACCTAGACTATTCAATGCAGAGAAAGAAAAAAATGTATGCAATAAATTTAAAGTGCAAGAGTAAAGGTGTTACCTTCTAACATCCTCTTACAAGTGTTAGACAAATAAATCTTCTTAATTAAAATTACTGGAAATTAAGATTTGATATACATTTGATGATTCATTATCATCTTGAATTCTCTCATCCTCCCCCTCCAAAGAATTGGATAGTAGCATGGAAAACTTTCGCTTGTCAATCCATTTAGTAGAAATCAGTTGGGAATTTTCCAAATGGCTAATGCCAAATGAGACCACATCTTTGAAGTTCTCTGTGAGAGACACCTGAGTTGGATGGGAGGAGAGCTCACCAAAAACTCAACAAGAGTTTCTATTGCTATCATTCAAAATTTCATGGGTCAGTTTTACTCTTGAGTTGTCCAGAGCAGCTCCGACTACTTAAGCATCTCCAAAGCAGCTCAAACTACATAAGCATCTCTACCTTAACTTTCTTGGCCTTCTCCTCTATCACAACCAACTTCTATTCAATATTTAGCCATTCCTATTGCTTATAAAGAAGGATGGTCAACCAGAGATAAGAAGCTTCCCAAGCCATTAAATAGGTACCTATCAGTCATTTAGCGTAAGGCTCACAATATTTATTCCAAAAGGGCCTTATTTAAGAAGGGAGACCATACCATATTAACTATCATAAAGAGGTAGTGAGATGCAAAAAGTGAGTTAAAATATTTTACTTTTGAAGGACTATCAGATCAAACTTCCATCTGAGCTTGTGCTCACATTTTCCTCCTTGCCTTGCATTGATATCTACTTGAGCAAGTGTCCCTTACACTTTTTCTAGGATGATGCTGGAAGAAATTCACTCAACTTGGTATTAGCAGCTTTTTTCTATTAGCGATGCTCTTCTATGTAGCTAATCAACTTAGGCTAATCCATATTTAAAGGTTCCTTAAAGATGGTCCTACTAGGCTGTCCCCTTGGCAAACCTAGTTAAGCAACTAAAAATAAGGTGGTTGGCCTCACCCCTCACAGATAGCTTGATGAATGATGGAGTGGCTGAGTGGGGTAGTAGGCTCTGATTACTGCCTTCCCATTGAAGCTTCCCCCTTGTGATGACACAAACAACATGACTCACACTCCTCTCAGCATCCTACCACAGCGCACTTGAAGGATGTGTAACTGATAGAGAACTTTTAGATGACACTGAAAATGTTGTCATTTCAATGAGGATTAGCTCATTTATCATAATTACTTGAATAATAAAAATTGAATCAGAAATATAACAAATGAGATATGGATTTCCAAGATTTCTTTGGTTATAACCAAATTCAATTTTCATTGATTTGCTGCTCTAGTAGTTTCAGAACAAGGGACCGAGTATACATTCTTCTTGATCATCTGATCAACCACCATTACGTCCCTCATAGCCTACAGGCATCTGAGTTCTTTTAATCTTCTTCGGTCATCTCACTGAAGACATCAGGCTGCACCATCCCTTTGATAAGTGCCAACTCAAGGTATTAATGAACTGATAGCTTTAGCCCCTTGTCTTGGCTAGCCTCAACAATTCCTAGCCGACACCTTCCTCTTTGTTTCGAGGGGATGTTTCACCCATGCACAAAGGAAGCCAAACAAAAGCAAGGTTTCCAATCCATCACTTATTGTTTAGCCCTAATGGCTTGAATTTGATGTTTGCCAAACAATGAACAAACCCATCTAAGTCAACTCGGAATGAGAACATATGACTAAAAAAGTTAATGAACCATGAGATGAAGGTCTATGATGGCTGCGACTGAGTTAGGCTTGATCTTGGTGGGGATGAAAACACAGTTGGAAAAGATGGAACACAACCTAGGATAAAATGTTAGTGGGAGAACAAACACCATACAAATAAGTAGGTTGATCAACCTCATTTATGGCCCATATCATTATTTTAGGGTTGAAGGTGCATGTCTTATGTAGCAGGTCCACTTCACCTTGGGTCATCCATGATCTGCGTTCAAGGTGACCGAAATAAAATCTTATGGAGTTTCGAGGACCCATCAAAGAAAGAACAAAAATAGAAGATTGGAAGAGTGAAAGGATGGGAATAAAAGTAGAGAGAATGTGGTCTCACAAACCATAAACATATATATATATATATATATATATATATATATATATATATATATATATATATATATATATATATATATATATATATATATATATATAT
>NEWO01001134.1:24397-44445 GCA_003013225.1 Phalaenopsis aphrodite
ACGCTTGAACATATGATTCAGCATGGTGGCAGCTGGAACTTCTGCTCTGCTATGGTTTCTACAACCATGAGAGTTGTTGGATTTTCCCTCTTGTCTGGTGACCTTACTTCCTGGTTAAGACTGTAGTGGTGTGCTCTTGGTTCATTGTTAAAGATTACTCGAAGGAGTTTTTTTTCCTTTCTATTTTCTCAAGCATTCTTTTTTCAAATTCTTGGTGACTATTCCATTGGGATTTCTCTGTTTTGGTTGGTGGCTGGTGCCAATTGGGCTCTTCATAGCTCCTGGATTTCTTTTACATATCTAATCACACTCCCATTGACCTTGACACTAACATCCAGTGGTACAAGGCCACATTTGCTGATGTAGCTAGCAAAAGTTCTGGATTCCAATCATTTGCTGAGCACATGGTATTCCCTAGCTCCTTTCATGGAGGTATTAGTTCTAGTGAGTACCCTTTCATCAAACAGCTGGGGAGGAAAGCTAGGAAGCCTACTGAAATTTTCTTTGAAGCTAACATTTCCTCCCTTTTAGCCTCCTTCAAGTTCACACTAATAGGGAAGTTTCAATTTAGGCATCCTAAGATGGAAGTTGTTAGAAAATATTTTGAAGATCTTAGACTTCTAAGTTATTGGAAAGTGGGGCCAGTTGATGGTAGGCATATGTTTATTCATCTATCTAAGGAAGAATACTATGCTAGACTATTTTATAAGGAAGTTCTACTGATTGAGGGCATGGTAATTAAGTTCTTAAAATGGACTCCTGATTTTGACCCAAGCTAGGAACCTCCAATTGTGCCCATCTGGTTCAAAATCCATGAACTCAAACTCTATTTCCTTAACCATCAAGTGTTGTTCACCATTGAGCCTGCTTTGGGTAGACCTATGAAATTGGATGTCCCTACCTACGATCTGTCCAGACCTTCAACTGCTAGGATTCAAGTACAAAGGGATATAACCCTTCCAGAGATGGATGAAATTTGGTTGGGCACTGCCCATAATGTTTATTGATAGAAAATTGTGATGGAGCAAAGAACCTATTATTGTACACATTGCAAAATGTTTGGACATACAAATACTAGATGTTTCAGGCTTCACCCCAAAAATAAACCAAGACAGAATGAACCCCCCCTCTGGGGATGATGTTCCTCCTCCAACCGTTCATGAGCCTTCTATTGAAGTTCCCCATCCCTCTTTTGCTACTTCAGCTCATGAACCTCCTATCCATGTTCCACTTTCTAAAGTTCCTCAAGATCAACTCCTAGCTTTAGATCCAATAGTACAAAAGATTACACCCTCTACAGTGACTCCAGATATTGAGCCTTCTCTGTTGGAACCCTCTCTTAACTTCCCTGATTCTAATAACATCACTTTGGTGGAAGAAGTTATGGAGAAACATGCTGAATTACCTCAATTGACAGGGTCACTTCTGATCCTTACCTCACAGCTTCCACTAACTCCTATATGCCCCCCTATAATTGGAAATATTGCAAAAAGAATTAGATGATGGGTGGTAACAGCAAAAATCAAGGAAGATAAAGAAGAATGCTTTGGTAGATCCTCCTGGGGATACCTTTGTTATTGAAGCTGGTAATTCCTATTCTACAAGAAGAGACTCCCTCATCAGGCTCACTAGAGGGAGAACCAAACCATCCCATCATGGTAAATTTCTTATGTTCGAATATTAGGGTAGTGGCTCATCCACTCTCTTTAAAAAGGCTTCTCCATCTTAATAGGAAACATAAGCTTTGGTGTGTTTCTCTACTAAAACCTATGGTTCACAAACTTTCCCAAAAAATCATTTCTCAGCTATTTGGCTTCTATTGTCTAAAACATCTGAATGTAGCAATTGGAATCACTATAAGCCCATAAGCCTCACTAATGTTATATGTAAAATGATCAGCCAAATTATTGTTTCCAGTCTTCAACCCCACTTAATCCATCTTATCTAGCCTAACCAAGTCGGATTTGTAAAAGATAGGTCGATTGCTGATAATGTCTTACTTGCCCAAGTGATGTTCTTAGACATTGATCAGCCTTGTAGAGGAGGTAATATGGTCTACAAGTTGGACCTCAATAAGGATTATGACACCATCAGTTGACAGTTCATATTAGATGTTCTTCAAGCTAAAGGCTTCCCCTGTGACTTTTGTAACCTCATCTCCAGGTGGCTATAATATAATGCACACTCTATCCTGCTTAATGGCCAGTCACATGGTATTTTCTTTGCTACCAGAGGTGTTTAGCAGGGTGACTTCCTTTCTCCCTCTATTTTTATCCTGGAAATGGACTACTTCTCAAGATTCATTGGCAAGGCTCTACTGCAAAAGTCATATGCCAGGTTCTACCATAAATTAGATTTGAAGGTAACCAACAAGAAAGCCAAAAAAAATGCTATAAAATTGATCCACCACTGTCTTCAACACATTCAATTGTTCTCTGGTATGCCTTTCAGCTCTAGTAAATGTCAATTTTATTTTAGTAATAGAGCTAACTCTACAGTTAAACATTGGAATGCTCAATTTGCTACCTTCTCAATTTCTTCTCCACGACTCAAGTGTCCCAAGGTACCTATTATCAAAGAGAGGGCCAAATTGGTGTAATTTGATGATGTCTTATCTAAAATTGATACCCAACTCAATTGTTGTACTAACTCTTTATTATCTAATAGACGTAGAATCTCCCTACTTAAAAGCATTTTAACTTGCTTCCCATATTATATTCTTCAAGTTTCTGTAATGAAGAAATCTACCCAACTTCTATTGGAAAGAAGCTTCAAGAGATTCCTCTGATATGGTCAAAGTAAGCAATTACATTCGGCAAGTTGGAAAAAGGTGACTAAGCCTACTATTGCTGGGGGGTTGGGCTTTAAGGGCCTGCAACATCTTCAGCATGTGAATATCATCAAACTTTGGATCAAATTTAGACAACAAGACAATCTTTGTGCTAAATATATGAAAGGAAAATATTACAAACACTCTCATCCAAGCTTGATACACAAGAAATTGGGGGATTCCAGAACCTGTACAGAAATGCTGAAAATTAGACAATAAGCAAAAAATTTATTTATGTAGGATCTGGGTTAGGGAAAAAATCATTTTGGATGGACAATTAGTGTCCCCCAAACCTCCTATTGCCTAAACCAACTGTCTTTAATCAGAATCTCTTGGTGGCTGACTGTTGGAGCGGTAATTTTTGGTGTGAGGAGACTCTTCAATCTTTGCTTATCTCCACTACTGTTGCCTGTATTTCTAGAATACCATTCAATATGGAGTAACATGACAAGCTGGTGTCGAATTATGGTAAGTTGTGAACCCTGTCCAAAAATATCTACTTCAAATTCTTTAATTAGGAGTATGTTCCTTGGGGAAAATTCATTTGGAACAAATTCATAACCACTTCAATGTCTTTTTTTTTGTTGGAGAACCTTTCATAAACTGCTACCTATGGATGATCTCCTCAAACTTAAGGGGCTAAAAGGTCCCTCTAGATGTTATTTATGTCTCACAGCTGAAGAATTTCTTCACCATCTCTTTTTTTAATGTATTTTTGCTCAAAAAGTATGAAAGGAGCTCACCCAGAAGGGGCTCCTGTGGAGAACCTTTCATAAACTACTACCTATGGATGATATCCGCAAACTTAAGGGGCTGAGAGGTCCCTCCAGATGTTATTTATGTCTCTCAGCTGAAGAATCTCTTCACCATCTCTTTTTTGAAAGTATTTTTGCTCAAAAAGTATGAAAGGAGCTCACCCAGAACTGGGGGGGGTAAATCTGATCTCTCTGGACTGGTATTCCCTTCACTTATGCTAGAATGGTCGACATCAAATCAATCTAGGACTTGTTCCTTTTATTTTTGCTTGGTTCCTTTGGATGGCTAGGAACAAGGCTAAATATGAGGATCTCTTCCCTTTTGTGGCAAAGACTGTGGTTAATTGTAAAGCTTTCATCAGTAAACTAATCAATTTCAAGGGGTTTCCAGCTATCTGTAATATTCAACAATCCCCCCACCGCACCTCTTTTTCTCTCTAAGGTCTTCTGGAGAAAAACCCCCTATACCTATAAAGGTTAACACTGATGGTAGCTTCAACAACTCTACAACTAGTTTTGGTGGTATTTTTAGAGAATCCAATGGAGCATGCAAACTTTTTTTCTATTGCCCTATGATTTCCCAATATGCTCTTGAAATTGAAGCAGCTGTTGTCTACTAGGCTATCCAGATGGCTGTAAAATTTAAGTGGAACCACCTTCTTGTTGAAACAGACTCTTCACTGCTTATCCAGATGGTAAATGGTGCTATTTCTTCCCCTTAGCATATCCTGCAATGGCTTAAAAACCCTATCTTTCAGAAGCTACCGTTAGTTATCTATAGCATTTAATTATAAGGAGGGTAACAGGCCAACTAATTGGCTTGCTAGAGTGGCCTGTAATTATAATGGTGCTTTAGTTTCCTCTACCCCCCTCCTTCCCTCTCTTTCTTGCTGCATGGAGACCTCCTTGAGGCTCCCTATCTTAGAGTTGTAACCCCTTCTGTTCCTTAATATAATTTTCTCTTTCTCCAATATATATATATATATATATATATATATATATATATATATATATATATATATATATATATATATATATATATATATATATATATATATATATATATATATATATATATATATATATATATATATATTTATATATGTATATATATATTTATATATGTATATATATATAAGGGTGATACTTCGACATGCTTACCTCTGCTCATTTCCCACAAGGTTTTTATGATTCACTTGTTGTTGGTGGGATTACTCCTTTATAAAAAAATTAGGTAAGAAAAATGGGAAGCTTGCTCTGTATGTCACTAAGGATGAAACATCAATTCTTCCTTCTTGTTGTCGTCTGGCTCTTGTTAAAAAATTTACTTATGGTCATCCTAAACTTGATTGGGTTAGGCATGAGTTTAAAATGATGAAACTAAGTGGATGGTGGAAAATAGGCTTTCTAGATGGTAGGCATCTCCTCATTCAGCTTGCTAATGATGAGGATTATACTCATCTTTTTGCAGAACGATTTCTGAGAATTGAAAACAGTATTATGAAATTCAAGAAATGGTCTGTCAATTTTGATCCTAAGACTGAGCTACCTATTATACCGGTCTAGATTCACTTTCTAGGACTTAAACTCCATTTGTTCAATCACAAAATTTTATTCTCACTTGCTACTGCTTACGATAGCTCTTTGAAAATGTATTCTGGGATATATACACTCTTGAGACCATCTGAAGAACGTATTTTAGTTGAGCGAGACATCACACAACCATTTTGTAATTAAAAATGGATAGGGTCACAACATCAAGGATATTGGCAGCATATGGAAATTGAAAGGAACTCACCTTACTGCACTCACTGTTCTTTGTTTGGCCATCATTTTACTTCATGCTTTAAATTGAATCCTAAACATAAAAACTCACATGCTGCTCCTCTTAATTACACATCATAAAATCATAGTTCTTTAGACCCTCATGTTATTCCTTCTTTGGCTGAAAATGAAACTATTTTAGATGCTCCACCTGTTCCACAATCTAACATTTTGATGGAGGATGACACAGGTAATTAGAATACTCTTACTAGCCCCACGGCTAGACTTCAACAGTTAAAAACAAATACCAATGGTAAAAATGGTGATGATTTTGTTGCTAATTGTGAAAATGGTGATATTGTAATACGAAGTGATGATGGTCATGTTTTTGTTGTTGATTATAACGAACCTACTAGAACTATATCTATGTCGGTCACCTTGGAAAAATATATTCTCGAGGCTTCTTTTATTCCTGAAATATTTTCTGAAAGTCATGAACCTAATGGTAATTCTATTCCTAGTTGCTCTACTATTAATACTAATGTTTTTTGGGGCCCTTCTGTTCTGGTTGACACTACTAACCCTTTTCATATTGCTACTAAAAACTTAGAGAGTGAATGGCAGGTTCAGAAGCACTCCAGCAAAAAGATTAAAAGAAATAATGAGTTATCAATTCTCATTGTTAAGAACATTATTCAGGAAGGAATCTATCACTCTGATGGGGAACAATTGGTCAACCCTACTACATCTTCTTGTAGGGCTAGCTCATGCCATCATGTATAATATTATGGTTTGGAATATTAGGGGAGTGGCAAACCCTAACTCTTTTAATAGGCTATGAACCTTTGTAGGGTCCATAGATTTCTCATTTTTGCTATTTTGGAGCCTATGGTCAATATTAACAAGAAATGGAATAAATTCAAAAGTTACCGTTCCTATTGCAATATCAATAATAAAATTTGGGTTTTATGGAAACCTTCTATCTCTATTTTTGTTATTGAAGATGAGGAGAAATATATCTTAACTAAAATTAAGTTTGATGACTTCCAAGGTTGGGGCACTTTTTTTTATGTCGGTTCTCATTTGCAGGATAAGTTTTGCTTTGGCAAAAACTTGAACTTTTGGGAAGTTTTATTAATGATAATTGGTTTGTGGGTGGAGACTTAATATGATCATGAAACCCATGGAGAGAAAGGGTGGTGGTAGAGTCGACCCTGTCCTCATTAATCTATTTACTAATTATATCTCTAATGGCGGTCTTTTTGATTTGGGATATACTAGCACCCCTTATACTTGGAGAAGGGGTTTTCTCTATCAGAGATTTGATTGATACATGGCCAATTATGATTTTATTAACTATTTTCCAATTATTTGGGTTCAAAATTTGAGTCATGCAACTTCTGATCATAATCCTATATTGTTTACTTTAGCTTTTACTGTTAAACCGTGCATATCTCGTTTCAAATTTCTAAATGTTTGGATTTCTTATAACACTTTTATGGACTTAGTAAAGAAGGTGTGGTAGTATTATGACGTTGGAACTTGTTAGTTTATTTTATGGCATTTGCACAAAAAATGGCCGCTCATCTTACTAAATGGAATTATCGAGTTTTTGGCAATGTGTACAAACAGGTGCGGGATGCTCAAAATATTGTTGACACTTTGGAAGCTTAGCTAGTGAACTCCCCTGATATGATGGATACCCTTGCTCAAACCTATGTCTCTTTAATGGATGCCATTGCTATTGAAGAGTCCCTCCTACAACAAAAAGCTAATAACACTTCCTTTGTTGTAGGGGATATGAATACTAAATACTTTCATGCTCCGCTTAAACATAGAAGAAACATTAATAGCATTTCAAAAATAAAAAGTGAGGATGGACAAATTCTGACTAATTTGGATGATATTGGTGATAGTGTTGTAAAGTACTTTATTGAACTCTTTAAAACTACCACTAATGTTCTTCATATGGACTCTAATCTCTTTGTTGATGACTATAATTACATTAATGCTCTTCAATTAGCTTACCCGCCCGATGAACAGGAAATTGTTGATGCCTTCAAGTCTATTTGCCCTAACAAAGCCCCAGGCCCTGATGGTTTTTATTCCTCTTTCTATATCCACACTTGGGATTCTATTAAGCAGAAGATTGTCCTTCTTATACAAAGCTTCTTCCTTGGTGAAGATCCTGGTAAATATTTCACTTCTACTTTGATTGTCCTTATCCTTAAAGGTAATGATAGGATTTCCTGCGATAACTTTCGTCCTATTCTCTCATTATTATTTTTCTAAAGTTATGAGTAAAATCATTGTCAATAGATTGCAACCTCATCTTTCACATTTCATAGCTCCACAGTAGTCTAATTTCATTAAGGGAAGGTACATTACTGATAACATTGTTTTAGCTTAGAAGATGATAGAGGATCTTGATAAAAAGTGCAGGGGGGTAATATGGTGCTCAAATTGGATATCAAGAAAGCTTTTGATACTATCAGTTGGTATTTCATTATGAATATTTTACAAGCCAAAGGCTTCCATCAAGACTTCTTCTTACTCATAAAGAGATGGCTCTCTAATAACAGCTATAGTGTTATGGTTAATGGCAAAGCACATGATTTTTTTCTGCTAGCAGGGGCATTAAGCAAGGTGATCCACTATCTCCTACTATTTTTATTATTGCTTTTGACTACCTTTCCAACCTTATCAAAAAGTTATAGCTTGAGCATCCCTACACTCAATACTCTCACAAATCTAAGATTGCGGTGAGTCATTTGACCAATGCTGATGATGCCATCTTGTTCCTCAATGCTAGTAAACATGCCATAAAGATTACCATGTCCTTGTTAGAGGACTTTCAAGATGTCTCTGGAATGATGTTTAGCTTATCCAAATGCTCTATATACTTTGGGAAAGGTATCCCACTCCATAGTCATGCTTCGGCCTCCAATTACACTGGCTATAAAATCTCTAAGCTTCCTATTAAATATCTGAGGGTGGAATCTTCTTAGCGGTAGAGTTAAACAAACTCAGATGGATGGAGTGATTGATAAAGTTAAACTCAAGATTAATGAATGGAAAAATACTTTCTTATCTAATGGTGGTAGACTCACTTTGTTGAAAAGTATCCTTTTTACTCTTCCTCTCTATGTCATGCAAGTCCTTAAGGTTAAGAAAAGCACTCAAAAGAATATGGTGTCTATTTTCAACAAATTCATTTGGAAGGGCTCTATGACCTCAAAACTTTGGACTAATTGACATTATAATAGCAAGCCACTCCATGCTGGAGGACTTGGTTTCAAATCTATGCAACAAATTATTGGCATTAACATGTGTAAATTATGGTTTAAATTCCGTTTGGGGATTCATTATGGGCTCAATTTATGCATCATAAATATTGCAAATTCTCACACCCCTCTACGATTACTTGGAAGGTGGGAGACACTAGGCTTTGGGAAGCTATTATGTCTGCTTAGGAGGTTGCTTCTAAATTTATGTTTTGGGATATTGGAAATGGAAACATTTGTTTTTGACATGATGATTGGGAGCTCTCTTCTTATCATACTTTACTAAACACTATTTTTTACCCTAATTTGATGGATTTTGATTGCTGGCTTGATGGGGCTTGGAATTTACCGAAGCTTACTTCTCTGGTTGGTGAATCTGCTACTGTTATTACTACTTTTCCTATTACTGGTACTAGAAAAGATGTTCCACTCTGGAAATTCCAGGGTAGAGTTTCGGTTACCAAACTGCTTTATTTGAATTTACATACTTTTAATTCATGGAAGTGGAACTCTTACACATGGCATAAGTATATTTCTCCTTCTATCTCTTTTTTCATTTGGAGATATTTCCATAATTTGCTCCCACTCGACGATATGCTTAAATTGAAAAGGGCTGAAACTTGCCTCTTTCTGTTATAATTTTAAAAGAGATGTTGAATCTGCTAAACACTTATTTTTTTATTGTTCTTATGATAAGGAGGTTTGGAATAGGCTTGGATGCTTTTTTTTTATTGTTCTTAAAGTGGCCCTTTGTGTTTGGAAGGACTTTGATCCATCTTTCAAGGATCAATTTTATTTTTCTATCATTGTACTTTGGTTCATATGGATGGCAAGTAATAGCAAAAAAATATGAAAATCCTTCTCACACCTCCATAACTATCTCTAACTTAATTGTGACTCATCTTAACAAAAAATTGGAAGCATTCCAATGGTATGGCTTCCTCTTAATCCATTGGTAGGAGCAGGAAACCCATTCTTGTTAAATAGGCACCACCCCCACATGGATGGGTCAAAATCAACATTGATGGCAGCTTTTCTTTGGATTATTCTAGAGTGGGTGCTCTGATTACAGATTCCTTTGGTAAATGTATTACATATTTTGCTTCCCCTTGTGTTGCCAATTCATCTCTTGAGGCTGAGACTTGTGCTTTGTTGACTGCTATACAAATTACTATCTCTTTGAATCTCAATCATATTATTGTGGAAATGGACTCTGAAAATTTATTTATTGTGATGTTGGATAAGATTAGGCCTCTCTAGAATATTGTTTCCTTATTGAGAAGAATAAAGCATTACATTCCATCATCTTAATTTATTCTTTTCATTTATCTATCATGAGGGCAATGCCTCTACTGACTGGTTGGCTAAATGGAGAGTGCAAGAAGCATTTGTAGGAGATTCTCCTACTACTTTGCTTAACAATTTTATTCAAAGTGATTTACTAGATGTGCCTTATGTTAGATATTAATTGTGCTCCTTCTCTCTTTTGCATCACTGTCTCTGGTTTGGTTATATTACTTGGTATGCAGCATGAAGTTTCTTATTGTGGTTTTGGGTATAATTATTTTGGGATGGCACATTACTTGATTACGTTTCATCCTAATTTTTGGAGCTGTCTGAATCCTTATCCTTTTTTGGCACACACTACATATGTGCAAGTTTCTTTTCTGACTTTGGTTTGGACTGGGATGCTTAGTAACTTGGCTTTCTCGAGTCCTTATAATTTGAAGTGGAAGTTGCAAGGTTTTACTGGTTCCTTTTTGTTTAATGATTTTTTGGGTTCAGTTCATAGTAAGTGGATCCATAACAGTAGCTTTGTTCTGCCTGGCTGGCTTCTCTTTTTAACTTCTGATACTCTTTACATTTTATATTATCTTATGACTAGTTATGGGTATATTTGGCTTATCTATGGGGACAGTATATGTGCTTCCTATTTGGGATACTTCATCTGGTCTTCTCTTCTCTCTACTATGAACTTTGTTGCAGGTTTTCTGATTCCTATCAGCTACATGGTTTGCTTAATCTATTTTTGGTTTGTTGGTGGTCCATGTCTGTCTGTGTTTTATTTTCTTCTAAAGGAATTACTCTGTTTTGAAGGCTAGAATTTGGAGTTAAACTTGGACTTGGTTATTAGGCTTGCTGGTAGTATGTTTTGGCATGATTATTGGAGATGTGGTGCACATATACTCTATGCCCAAACTGCCCACTTATGGTTTTTTCATGGCTGTTGGATTTTGGATGTTTGGTTGTTGACAACAGAGATTGGGCTACACTGTCATGCACATTGTTTCTCGATTATTACTCACACAGATTTTAAACAAATTGTAGGATTGGGCAGGAATCACTGGCTACTTCTTGGACTTAGCTCCTTTTTTGACTTTGTTTTTGGTTTTGACATGTAATTTTTTGGGTATACTTCTTATGTTTGTATACTTTTTGGGTTTACACATGTATTCTTGGTTTTTTGTGTGGTGTTGTAATGTGAATAGTGGAACCCCTAGGGTTTTATGTTTCTGTTTTGTTTCTAGATGGGGATCCACTATCCCACCCCAATTATTGTACCTGTTTTAATAATTAATGTGAAAGGAGCCACGAGTTGCTCTTTTAATCATATATATATATATATATATATATATATATATATATATATATATATATATAGAGAGAGAGAGAGAGAGAGAGAGGAAGTCTAACTGTCACATATGAGTAAAAATATAATATAATAGCTGTTTAAATAATGAGCTAACACTGGGATTACAAAGACATAGAAAATGAGAAAAAAAAGGAATTTTATTCTTGAATTTTATAATTCAAGCACTTAAAAATTAGTCTGATATAAAATATTAAAAAAGGCGACCAGTTGCCACTTTGGTTGAGACATACCCCAGTCAAAACAGCCTCCTACATAAGAACTCACCTTCAGTCCTAATATGAATCAAGCATATTTGACTTGGCTAGAGCCTAAGACATTAGGAATTATTCCCAGACATCTAACAACTCTCGATGAAGAGTTTCCACCACCTCCTTCATCCTCTCCTCCTTCTCCACATGAATTGACAACTAATAATAAATACACTAACTTTTTGTTACAATAGAAATACACAAAGCAATAAACAAATATACTTAGTTATTCATACTTTACAATGATCAAAGTTGACTCCAAGCAGCACTTCTCATGATTTCCCCACTCTTACCCGGTAGAACAACACTCCCTTAGCACTTAGAAGAGAACTCTAGTTCCCCAAAGTAAGACAAACCCCTACGTAATCAATTTTTTTCAATCCCTCACAAAAGCATCAATCCTATATCTATACTCCATCAATCCTTCATCAATCCTTTCCCAAGATGAAAATACATGACTATTTATAAGCTTTAATACTTAACATCCACAACTCACACCTTTAGTAAATGATTTCCCATCGATCTGGCACTTGAACTATAGCAACTACCCAAAACAGTTGTTGGCGCCTAGGCGCTAGGGGTCTGGTGCCTAAGCGTCAGGTTCTCTATATGCATGGGGTAGAATGGGCACCTAAGCTCCCAAGGGTCCGATACCTAAGAGTTGGTATCATGGCACCTAGGTGCCCAATGGTTGGTGCCTAAGCTCCAACTACTCAGGTTTAGAATGATGGGACAGGCGTCTAGGCACCAGTACCACTTTTCTCATATGTACTCTATGTCTTCTCATGCCTTCTCCACTTCAATTAATTGTTATACCTACAAGAAAAACACAAAAATACATTTGTTAAAGTGCAATATCATTAATAAAAATTTATAAAAATAATCCTAAATTACGGTTAAAATAATCATGCATAAAAATCCCCCTAACTTAAAGTTACTTGTCCCCAAGTAACACTTCAATTTAAATAATGGTTTAGCTAACTCAAAGGAGTAGGTATCAAGAAAAGCTACCTGCAATGTTACTTCTAAGATCCCATACTTTAATCAATGCATTTACTCTAGTGACTAAGTTCATTTCATAGGCTTTAAGAAAATTACATTCAATAAGTAAAGTGTGATTTAACAATCATTTTAAAAAGAAGTTAGTTTATATCAACTAGTGTAAAGTAGTGTGAAATAACAAGAATAGAGCACATCCATTAGATACATTCTAATAATTCATAACATTCATGAAATTGAGGAAGATTATGAAATTTTTTTAATTTAGGAAGAGGTAGCAGTAAAACCAATTTTTGGAAAGGCTTCTCTTCAAGCTTCTCCTCAATTTATATTTTTATTATATACTCTTTTCTTTTTTACTTTAGCATGAATTTTTCAATTCAAAACATAACTTTTTGAGGATTACTATATCTAGATAGTCCTTTAATGATTTTGAATCCTACTACTCTTTTTCTAAATTCAATCACTCAACAATTCTTTCCTACTCACCATTTTAAAAGTGAAAAAATTTATTAGAATGAAATTAAATTTTATGGAGGCTTAATTCTTCTTATAGAACTATCTATTTACACCAAATTTAGCAAATAGCCAATTCCTATCAAAAGTAAATTTTTAATCACCCCTTCACATGTTGGTTTGCAAAAACTTCATAGCACTAATCTTACTTAATCTACATAGAGTTTACATTAATTAACTATATTTTACTTCACGACATGTGTTATAGCACCGCAATTCCTTAAGTGGACAAAAAACGTCTATTTAAATTAAATTCACTAATGACAAATAAAGTTAAGTTTAATATGATCACCCCCCACCCAAACTTAATTTTTACTACCTGCAGTAATTTGGACATGCATTAAAAATAGAGAGTAAGAGTATAGAAATACTTCCTACCAAATGCTCATATCAACATGAGTCAACATATATCTAATAGAAAGTAAAACTAAATTAAACATAGCATATAACCAAAGAGAATTGCACATAGAATCCAACAAGTATATAACAAAAAAAAAAACAAGTTCAACATAGAGAATACATCCAACAAACAAAAATATGATTCACAGTTATTACAATGAGTAAAATCCTTTACATCCAACTAAAAAGAAAATTAAAAGTCACTCATCCTCCTACTTATCATCTTCTTCCTCCTCATTTTCCTTGTATTCTTCTTCATCTTCTTCAGAATCCTCATCCATTGGTTGATTGGTGTTCTTGTAGCATTGGTAATCAGAATATACTGGTAACTCAATGGAATTATCACCTCAAATTCACTGATTTCTCCACTACATCTCAAGATCAGCGGTCTGGAAGCTGACAAACTGATTGAATTGATTTTTCTTTTACAATTCCATATATTTAAAATGATTGGCTAACAAATACAACTCAACCTATAGAATGAGGGTATCCTCTTACAGACTCACTATATTTTGTGCAATAGAGGCCATCGGGTTAGTAGGCATGCCCTAGGGTAAGAAGAAGAAGTAGGCTAAATTGGGCCTGACCTAGTTCCAGACACTTCATGTCTACTGTACAATCCAACTTTGATATGAAGATAGGCTTCAAAAGAACAAAACTTCCCCTTCCAACTAATAAAAGAAACTCCAAAGTTTTGACATAGAGATAAGATAGTAAATGAGTGCCCCAAACCAATAGTAGATTCCCCTAAGTCATCACAATAGAAAGATGGATAAGGGAACCTATATCAATGGATTTCTTTTTCTAGATAAAAAAGTTTAAGAAATCTCGATCCTTAGTTACTTCATTAAAATTAGTAGAGAGGAGCAGCTTAATGGAAATGAAATAAGGCCAGACTTTTGATATTCCAATTGATGTGGAAGCGGAGAAATTAATTTTAGTTTCATTTTTAACCTTTCACACTCCTCTGCCACTAGTTTAAGACTTGATAACTTTATCCAAATAAGTATATACAAGAATAAAACTTGCATATAAGCTATCAGGTATATCCCTCAATGAAAATAGAGCATTAATATGAGAAAGAGAGATATTTAAAATCTTCTTTCTCACAAAGACTAACCCATCATAAGCCTAAAAAAGTTGGCATAAAATTCCCTCACCACAAAAATCCCAACCACAGAGGTATTGTAACATAAATTCTTCTAATGTTGACTCACTATCATACTCTCAATGGCACCCCCAAGGCTAATGAATTGATGCACAACAATCAATTTCTTGGACAATAAAAAGTCATTGCAATGCTCCTCAGCTTTGGAGCTTACAAACCTCTTCTTATCAAAAGAAGATTTGAATTTTCCACCCTTAGTTTTAGGGGCCATCTAAATGCACTAAGTTGAGTTTGAAAAGGGTAAAGAGCAAGAATATGGATGCAACGAGATGCAAATAAAAAAGATAAATCAAAATTCACCAAAATTTTCCAACATTTTGTATCCCTAGCTCCTTTAAGAAATTCTGAAATTTTCGGATGAAAAATATTGAAATTTTACCTTAGAAAGGTTATTTATATCTCTTACAATTGCTTGGATCAAAGGAATTTCAAATAATTGGGATGACCTAGGAATGCTTTCTTAGTTGCTAAAGAAGAATAGGGAGAAAAAAATCATGAAAATGGGGGTGAACTAGGCCAATTTTGGCTTAAAAGCCATATAGATAGGGGCAACACTTAAGCACTGCTTACCCAAGGAAGTGATGCTTAGGTACCGAGTTGGCAGTGCCTAAGCACCCATATAGCTTAGTGGTGCCTAAGCGTTAGGGGCAAAGACGTCTAAGCGTCGGCCCCAATTTTTTCCATGGTCACCTCATTTTATAATTCATCTCCCCAATCACTAAATCTTTCAAAAAATAACACCTAATCAATACAAAAACATAATCAAACACAAAAATACAAATACAAGAACACAATAATCACACCTCTAAACAAACTTGGGATGCCTCTGAAGAAGTACTTAATTTTACGTCCTCAGCCTAACTATACCAGATACTCTAATCAGGATGACCCAACATCAAAACCTCCTTAAACACATGTCTCTTTCAACATAAGTATGGTTTGAGCCTCTTTCCATTCAATTTAAACACTCTACCTCTCTTAGGATCTTCAATATCAATCACACCAAAATGATACATATTTCTATAGTAAATAGACCTGACTACTTAAACTTAAGTTTTATTGGGAATAATTTCAATTGTGTATTGTACACTCCCGTCCAGGCTGAAAATTTTTCTTAAGTATCTTCTCATCGAGCCATCTCTTAATATTCTCTTTATAAACTTTAGCATTTTCATAAGATTACTATCTAATCACATTGATTTCATTTAATTGTAACAAATGTATTTTGCTAGCCTCTTTCATATTATAATTGAACTCTTTAACAATCCAATATGCTTTCTGCTCCATTCAACTGGCAAGTGACAAGCTTTGTCAAATATAAGGCTCTATGGCGACATCCCTATATGTGTTTTATAAGCAGTCTTATAGGCCCATAAAGCATCATCAAGTCTCAAACCCCATCCTTTCTGCTAGGATTGGCAATCTTCTCCAAAACCCTTTTGATCTCCATATTAAAAACTTCACTAATCCACTTGTTTGAAGATGATATGATTTGGATATCTCATGCCCACTAATGTCTCAATCCTATGGCTTTTGAATCATTAATGATAACTCTAGGCATATCATATATGCAAAATATATTTTTCTTTAAAAATTTAGATACATTTTAAGCTTTAAAATTCAGCAGGGCCACTGCCTATATCCACTATGAGAGTCCATACCTATCAAAATATATAGATTCCTTAAGAAAGGTATGATAGGTCCCATGAAGTCTAAACCTTGAACATCAAAAATCTCAAACTCTAAGGTAAAATTCAGGTGCACCTGTCACAAGTTTTTATATATTCATTTACATCCCTAAACAGAGTAAGCCAATAAAATGTCAATTGTAATATCTTAGTAGCAATTTTATACAGCAAAAAAAATGTCCCCGAAATTTAAAATCATGACGTTTCCTAATAACATATTGTGTCTCTTATATGGGTAAACACCTCCTAGTCACCTGGTTTTTGCAGTTCCAACAAAGGTATGGGTCATCCCAAAAATAGTATCTTGCATCATGAACAAATTTCTTCCACTGATGGTATGTTAGATCATAGGGTAAAATGACACTAACTATGTAATTTACTATGTCAACATACCATGTAATATTCCAATCAGTAACAATGAGCAGTTGCTCATCAGGAAAATCTTCATTGATAAAATAATCAAATGCATATGAATTCCCGTGATTGAATCTTGATAAGTGATTTGTTATTTCATTCTCAATACATTTCCTATCCATAACTTTGATATCAAACTCTTGAAGCAACATGACCCATCGATCAAACTAGGTTTGACATCCTTTTTCAACTTCAAATATCAAATAACAGAATGGTTGGTAAGAATAGTACACTTAGTACCAATCAGATATGGTCTAGATTTACTGAACGTATATGCTATAACTAGAAGCTCTTTTTCAGCAGTGGTGTAGTTAATCCGAGCTTCATTAGAGTCTTACTCACATAATTTATAGCCCGAAACATTTTGTTGTGCCTTTGTCCTAAAATTGCCCCTATAGCATAATCATTCACATCACACATTAATTCGAGTGATTTTCCCCAATCACATGAAAAAATGATGGGAGCAGTTGCTAGCTTCTCCTTTAAACTATTATAAAAGCAGCTAAGCAATCCTGGTCAAAATCAGATAGAACACCCTTTTCCAATAGATGGCATATAAGTTTCGTGATTTTGGAGAATCCTTGATGTATCGTAGATAAAATTAAGCATGTCCCAGGAAACTTTTAACTCCCCTCACTGAAGTGGTTGGGGGAAGTTTTTCAATCTTCTATATTTCGGTTGAATCTACCGCCATACCTCTCTAGAAATTAAGTGTCCTAAAACAATTCCTTCAAAAACCATAAATTGACACTTTTTTCTAATTAAGAACAAGATTGTTTTCTTCACAACAACTCAATACCTTTGCGAGATGATCTAAAAGTCAATCAAATGAAAGGCCCAAAAACTGAGAAGGCGTCCATGAAAACTTCTATAATTTTCTTAATCAGGTCACAAAAGATCAACATTATACACCACTGAAACATTGTAGGTGCATTATATAACCTAAAGGGCTTGCTCCTAAAAGCAAAATTCCCGTAAGGACTCGTGAATGTGGTCTTATCACGATCCTTAAGAGCAATAGGAATCTGATGGTACCCTAAATACCCATCCAAAAAGTTGAAATAGGGGTGGCCAGCTAGCCTATCTAACATATGATCTATGAGGGTTAAAGAAAAATGATCTTTTCTTGGTGATATAGTTTAATTTACTGTAATTGATACATATATGCCACCAAATAACATATCTAGTGGGGATAAATTCATATTTTAGAACATTCACACCTCTATTCTTATGAACACAATGAATTGGGTAAACCTTGGCACTACCTAAAATGGGGTGTATAATATCTGCATCGAGCCATTTCCAAATCTTCTTTTTAATAACTTCTTTCATAATAGGGTTTAATATCCTATTGGGGATCAATTCATATTTTAGAACATTCACACCTCTATTCTTATGAACCCAATGAATTGAGCTAACCTTGGCACTATCTAAAATGGGGTGTATAATATCTGCATCGAGCAATTTCCAAATCTTCTTTTTAATAACTTCTTGCATAATAGGGTTTAATATCCTTTGAGGATCTACCCAAGGTTTATGGTTTTTCTCTATTAGGATCCTATTCATAAATATCGAAGGACTAATTCCCTTTATTTATGCTAAGTTCCATTCAAAAGCTTTCTTAAAGCTCCTCAATGCTCATAAAATTTTCTTCTTGTGAGCTATCCAGTTTCGACGATTTGATTATCGGTAATGTAGATAGCTTACCCAAACAAGCATCTTTAAATATTTGGGAAGCACTTTAATCTCAAGTTTAGGAGGTTCTTCAATGGAAGGAACAAGAGGTTTATAGTTTTCAGTAGTATTAAGTATCTCAAACCTCTACCTAACGATTCTCGGGTTATCATCGACTAGTAAAACAGATTCATTAATAAAATCTGTAGAATCATCCTCGCTCAAATCTTGCTCCACTGATTTAACTTCACAACTCTCTCAAAAGTGTCTGCTGCATAGATAGTCAATCAGATACATCCTATAACATGCATCTTCATTATAATCAAAAGGAAGCTTCATAGATTTTAACACATTAAGTGTTTTCTCTTAATCATTCACTCCATTTTTAGTTCTATTTTCTACACGTCAATCATCATTCTGTTAGTGGCTAGAAAAAGGTTTACCTAATATTATGGGTATGTCTTTATGTTCCTCTATATCTAATACAATGAAATCAAAATAGAAGATAATTTTATCCACCTTCACTAGGACATCCTCTTAACCCCTCTCAGATAAGTGGTTGAGCGATCAACAAGCTGAAGGGTTACAGTGACAGAAGAAACCTCTTCTAACCATAACATCTTGAAAATAGATAATGACATGGGGTTAATACTAGCACTCAAATCATATAGAGCCTTCTCATAGAACTTTTCTCCATTGACACATGTATTAGTTTTCCTAGGATCCTTAATTTTTTGAGGAAGCTTCTTTTGAATGGTAGCACTGCACTTCTTGCTGAGTGCTACCAACTCATAATCTCCAAACTTCCTCTTCTTATTAAGGATATCCTTCATGAACTTCACATAGTTGGGCATTGATACACCAAAAATATATGCATTTTTAGACCCATATTTTATACCCATTTTTGGTGATATTGCACTTTAAAGGAAGTTATTTTTCATGATTTATTGCAGGTTGTTGATTTTTAGGACTTGGAGCCAAAAGGAAGCAAAAAGGATGAATTGGAGTCAAAATGGAATTTCTTAAGAATTTTTCAGCTGACAGAGAACATGATTTAATTTATTGACCACTGGCGCCGACGACACCAGTGTCAGTACAGACCCTATTTCTAGAAGATTTGACAAATTAGGACTCTTTTTGAAGTGTTTTTGGATGCATCTTTTGGAAAACTGACCTTAGGCTCTATTTAGCACCGAAATTGATCAGAAAAGGATCTCTTTGCACTCCTTCGCTTGTTTCTCACCCCCTTCAACCACTTTCTACGCCATTCCACGCCATTAGTTAGTTGTTTTCTTTATAGTTTTGAGTTTTTGTGGTGAGTTTAAATGTGAATTCTTCTCTAAGATTGTTGGAGTGGGAGAGAAGTGAGAGATTTATTCTTTCTACATTTCTTAAGAGAGACTACAAGGAATTTGCTTTAAGAAAGAGTTTCAGATAAATGTTGTTTGTTTATTATTTTTGTATGAACTTTTTTTTATAAACGAAATTTGTATTTTGTTGTATCTTTATCAAGAAGTCTGAGTAGTTTCCTTTTTCTTTTTCCCTTCTCTGAGATATGGTAAAATAAAGAGATAATTTGGATGTGCCAATGTTAAAATAAAAAATAAATTTTGATGGTTTTTCAACTCTGTTCTTAATTTACTTTTTGATTTGGCT
>NEWO01001134.1:76770-87711 GCA_003013225.1 Phalaenopsis aphrodite
GATTGGCGAATGATTTTCTATAACACTGAATCAGGGGAGAGAATTAAAATTGATCCTATTTGGAACAATACAAATTTAAACCATTCATCTCATCTCATTTAACCAAAAAGCTCATTGTAGTGAGAAAGATGTTTTTTCATATTAAAAAACTTTATCACATAAATATAGTTTAGTAGTTACCGTTTTAAACTTTGCATTAAAATTTTGTTAGTAGATAATAATTTAGTATTGATAGTATCTTACACATTCAAAATGAGTGATAGTAATTTCGTTTGATTTCTGGGAATTTTCTAGTTAATTTATTATTTCAAATTTAAACCTTCCTCATGGGATCGATATTTAAAACTTAAATAGAAATTCTTATATTACTTGATAACGATGTGTATACTTGCGTAGAATCCCAACATTAAGTGCTTAACATTCTTATTCATAAAATACCACATCAAGTTTTTGGCATCGTTGTAGAGCAAAGTCAACTTTATAAATTTTACACAACTATATTTCTGAGATCAAACATCAGCTCCAATACCTCATTAAATGAAATGTTGATCATCGGCTTCTTGAATACTTCAAGATTCGAGAAATTTGTTGATTTAGTTTTTTTTTTGGAGTCTATGAGGAAATGGAGGTGTTGGTCTTTCTAAGTTATTCCTAGTGGGTGAGACTAGTTTTCCTAAATTTTTGGAAATGTCTTCCATACTTCTTTCAGGGTTCACATTTTGTTTCTCCACCTCAGAATCTTTCTGGACTACTTCCTCCAATTCTCTTCCACTTTTCAATTTGCCTTCACATGCTCACTATTAGTCTCCATAGGGTTGACCTCAGTATTTTTAGGAAGCATCCCTTGGGGTAGACTACTAAGTGAGTTAGCAATCTCTCTTAATTGGTTCTCTATGTTACTAATAATCGTACCTTGGCTTTGTAGCTGATTCCCCATCTACAAAACAATTTCTTCCCAAGACAACTTCTTCTCCTTGAATTGTTAGTTTACATTATAACCAGGAGGAGAAGAAGGTCTCATGTTAGAATTACCTTATTCAAATTCCTAAAAGGGTTAGGTGGATTACTCCCCCATTGTTGGTTTTTTGCACCTTGATTATTATTTCAACCGAAGTTAGGGTGATTCTTCCAACTGAAATTGTAATAATTAGAATATTGGTTCTTAGTCCTATTGTTGATTGCATTTAGGGTCTCAAAAGATGAAGTCTTAGCATTAACCAGTTGTTTAAATGAATTGTTAGCATTAAACAATTTTCTTTAATTACTTATGGTCCTTGAGGCTTGTTAATCCCAACTGATCTAGCTTCCTAGATATACAGCTACTTGAGATGTTAAAACTGAATACACCACCGTGTCAGGCACACTTGATACCTTTTTGGGTTTCATTCTTTTAGAAGGCATTGAAAACTGTTGGTAGCCACCTCCTCAATCATAGAATAGGCCTCATCAAATGGCTTTGACATAAGCGATCCACCAACGACAACATCAATGATAGTCCTAAGAGATCCAACTAACCAGTTGTAAAAAGTCTGGATTATCAAACACTCAGGTAGTGCATGATGGGGGCACTTCTTAAGAAGTTCTTTAAATCGTTCACAAGCTTCATAAATCAACTAACCTTCATACTAACAAAATGAAGTGATATCATTCCTAAGTTTACTCGTTTTTTAAGGTGGGAAAAATTTAGCTAGAAATTTCTGGGCTAAGTCATTCCACATTCTTATTGATCTTGTGCTAATGCTTTTAACCACATTTTTGCTTTGTTCCTCAAGGTGAAGGAAAATGCCTTAGCATAACAGCATCGTTGGAAACACCATTATACCACAAACATAGCGCAGAGTTCTAACAAACTCATTAAATGTAAGTTTGGATCTTTAGATGGGGTTCACTCAAATTGATTGTTCTGCACCATTTAGATGATAACATGCTTCAGTTCAAATATTTTAGCTTCTATGGTAGGGGTTCGAATACTCAAATGTCATATATTCTAGGGTCTACGTTCATTTGGATGTTGATGGGGAAGTTCATGAATCTTTAGGTTGTTTTGTGGATTATTCGCCATCTCTCCTTTGAGTTATTGAAGTTTCTTTTATGTTCTAATTTTCTTAATAGTTCTATCTAACTTAGAATCATAATGCTCAAGTCTCGTATGTCCTGAACTGTGCATATCTGAATTAAAGATCCCTAATAAGTTCAAACACAAGCAAACAAAAATGTATTTTGTCTTTCTTGTTTTTTTTTTCAAAAATTAGTAAAAAAAATTAAAAAAATTAATTAATACTACATGTTTTAAAGTTTAAGGCCTCGAAGTTCAACTAAAATTTGCCTAAGTCAAATCACTATCGCTCCTCGAGAATGATGCCAAAATACTTGATATCACTTCTAGGTGCAACCACACATTGGGGGCTCACACAAGTGCATGTGCTGTATCAGTAATGTCAGATTTTTTAGTTTCGAATGTCAATCCCACAATGAACTAGGAAATTCAAAATAGGAAAATTTGTACCCTACTAGTTTTAAGTTCAAGCCTAAAAAGTTGAAAATTTTATAGTCTGAAAAGCTAATCTAGTGTGCTACAACTAACAATAAATTTAAATCCTATACAAGTAATCCTACTTTTAGCAGTTTGGATTGAAAGATATCAAATACTTAAGAGGCTTTTCCTTGTATTGAGTTAATTGAATGACATGGAATGTAAATTTGTAAGTACTAAATATCTAGTGATAAATAGGAGCAACAATCTTTTTCACCTTCTTCCAAGTACATAAAAAAGCATGAATAGAAATAAATTTAATCCCTTTAAATCCCATAATTATCCATTTAAAGCATATTTCTCTAACATTTGAATCTCCCCACAAGATATTATCAAACTATACATCATAGTTTAATGTGATTAACCTAGTTGATTCTACCATGGTTCACGATACATTTTAACAAATTACCTAGCCAAAATGAAAAGTAAATTAAGTTCTTAAAGTTAATCATCACTATTTGAAAAGAAAGAAATTACATACTACTTCACATTGCATTCATCCTATATAATAATCACTAGAAATATTAAAAGGTTTACCCAAGAAGCATGTTGATTTCACCAAATAAATGCATTGAACACAAAAGAAATTCACTAAATCTTTATTATAAGAAAAATACACAAAGTAATAAATAAAGATACTTAGTTATTCCTCCTTTACAATGACTAAAGCTGACTCTAAGAAACATTCCTCCTGATTTCTCCACTCTTGCCTTGTAGAGCACCACTCCATTAGCACGTAGATGAAGAACTATGGTTCCTCAAAGCCAAAAAAAACCCTGAAATAATCAATCTCTCCTTAATCCCTCACAAAAGCATCAATCCTTTATCAATCTTCCACCAGTCCTTCATCAATCCTTTCCTAAGGCAACACTACATGACTATTTATATGCTTTAATACTTAACATCTATGATTAAGTACCTTCAGCACACAATTTCCTTACGACCTGACACTTGAACTGCAACAACTACGCAAAATTGTTGTTGGCGCTTAGGTGTCTGGGGTCTGGCCCTTAGGGTCTGGGCTCTCTATTTTCTTAAGGTTGAACTAGCGCATAGGAGTCCAAGGGAATAACACTTAGGTGTGGTATAGTGGCACTTAGGCGCCCAATGGTTAGTGCCTAAGAGCTAACTTACCTGACTCGCAATTACGCAATTATTTAATTTTAAAGATATGGCCAAAAGCTTGACCCAATTTATATTTAGGGGCTAGTGTGCAAAATTAAATTTTATATAAATATGTTAAAAAGAATTTACACATTAGGGGTACTATGCAAGTATATATTTCAATCCCATGGGAAAACGCCAAATCTCTTATAAAATTGACTTTAATAAAAACTACTATTAACTGTAGAAAAACTTATATATAAAATGAGCATAACTATTTGAGAAATATCTAATCTTATAGAATTAAAGGAATGCTAGTATGCTAAGCAAATGTAAATGTAAATGCAAGTCTATTTAAAAAGGGATTTAAAATGCAAAGTTACCTCTACTCTAAACTAATAATGTATGAAGAGTTCAAATTCGTATAAAACATCCTTCCCCTTGCAATGAGTTTATAATTAGTATAGAAAAATAATTTTAAAATATAACTAAGGTATTATGCCAAATAGGAGCAATTCTATTTTTCACCCTCGATCAAGTGTATAAAGAGCATTGGCTAATCCAGACTTTGGTACCTAAACCTGTGGTTGGGCTAGGAAGATACTAGCTCTCACTCTAGAGTTCTCACTTCCCATCCCCTGAGCGCTAACATCTCGCTTTAGTTTCTAAAAATCTAGACCAAATTGGAGATTTTAGTCTGTCACCCTAAAATCTCCAATTCTACACCCATTAAAACTTATTTCTCTATTATTTGCATTTAACCCCATGGACTACATTCTCATCCATAAGATCAAATGTGTTCTTACTATGTTGGAACATAACCCTTAACAACGGATCACTATATTTTACAACGAATTTTAACAAATCAATTAGTCAGACTGACAAGTAAATGAAGCATAGAGTTTGAATCATCACAATTTATGGAATTTTAAAACACTTCTATTGAACTACATTCCTACACATAAATATTCATCATTGTAGAGAGAAAGATAAAGAAAACTACTCAGATCTCATGAGGAAGAAACAAGAACACATGAATTTATAGATAAATAAAAGTTTACAAGAAAAGACAAAGTAAAATAAACAAAATACACTACTTATCATAAACACTTTCTCAAGCAATCCTTCAAGTTCCTTTGAATCACTCACTATCCTTACAATTTACTCTAAACTTACTTGAAATCTGTAGTGAAGAAGACAGCTCTCACTTCTCTTTTTCTTCTCCAAATCTGCAGCACGCCTTCAAGACTTTCTCCTGTCTAGGAAAATCCTAAGGTCCAAAACTTACAATTCACTCTTAAAGAGATCTAATGACCCAGAATGAAAGCATACAATAAAGACTGGCTCACTACCAGGGGATCCTGAGGTCACCTTGATTAACCGAGTGAAGCTATAAGGTCCAAAACTGGTCAGGCCCTGTGGCGCACAAGAAGAAAACTGGATGATCCAAGCACGACTATTTAGCCAAAACTAAGACAAAAGAGCAGCCACGCGAAACTTAGCCGGCCGAGCATAAAAGCAGCTAGAAGATAAGCTCATATGTATGACATATCATAAATACTCTAGTACGGACCCTTTTCAAATAAGAACAAAAAATAATGTCATTATTAAACAATCTCTTTCATAAAAAAGAAAAAAAATAATTTATGAATAAGATACTAACTATTAATTAATGTTCATTCATTTCACTCACTCTCTCTTTTTTTTTTTAATTACATTTTATCTCTCAGATGTAATTTACGCATAAATTTGAGCTCAATAGTGTTCCATCAGGGCATTCAGACCTTTAGTCTTGTCTGAAAGCTTTTTTCCTAATAAAGACGGTAGGCCAATGCTTGCGGTGGAAAGGGTGCAGTTCTGAAGGTGAGATGCCCATCTTTATGTTTTATTATAAATTTGTTTTATTAATGAGGAAGTACAAATTTTAAATGCTGATGAGATTAGCTGTCGCCCTGCCTATTATAGGTTTCCCTGATGAAGACATGTTCCTCATCTCGATAATGACCCATCTGTCTCTCTCTAACTCTCACTCTCACTTTACAAGTGCTCCAAATAAAATGTGGGACCTAGTAGAGCTGTTAAAGCGGCTTGTTGTTCGTGAATATCTTGTATTCGGCTCGTTAAGAATATTGTGTTCGGCTCGTTCGTTAAGCTAATAAGCCGAACACAATAAAAAATTATTTGTTTGTGTTCGACTCAAAATTTTATTTATCAATTTTATAGATATATATATATAAAAGTAGAATTTTAAAAAAATTTAATTTACTACAAGGCAATAAAAAATTATAATCAATTAAAAGTATTAATTAAGAAAAAGAATAAAAATTATTAAATTTGATACAAATGATATTTTAATATAAACAATAATTTTTAAATCTTACCTTATCCTTGACATCTTATGACTATGTAATTAGAGTAGTCAGAAAGACATTTTATTCATGAATAGTTAGTGTTTGACTCGCTACGCAAACGGGCCAAACACGAACACGAACTGAACCTGGGCTCAATCTTGGTCGGCTTGTTTACACCCCTAATTTCGAGAGTTCAGGCTACTTATAATTAAAGAGCAAACAGATTAAGTATTTTATGATTATTCAGATTGTTTTGAATTAATATACTTCTCTCCCTTGGAAAAACAGTTCTAGATGAGTTAACAAAATATTCAAGTATGATTTAAATGACGTAATAGAAATCAAAATGGTAAAATAAAAAAAAATATTTAACTATAAAATAAAAATTAGGTGAAAAAGATTAAAAATATTTTCCTTATAATAAACTATAAAATTATATTTCTATTAATGATAGTAATCTTCAACTTATACTCTAAAGTACACATTAAGTAGATTAATCAAAATTTTATCAATTAAGTTTTAATAAAGATGTTTAATATTTCACAAATTATAGTTTCAATTTGACACATAAAAATAAATATTTACCTAGTTAAAATTATATAAATTTTAATAAAAATTTTAAATAATCTCTAAAAGTTAAAAATAACCATAATTACATTTAATATTTTAAAGTTTATCAGAAATCATGTCAGAGTGAAAAAGGATAAAATATAAATTTTTATTTTGTTTCATAATTTCTCATTTGGGACAACGCATAAATTTAACAAGGTTTTAAGAATACATTTCTGCTATTTGGGAAATAAATCAAAGCCAGTTGGGAAAATCTAAAAATTGAACCAATTAGCCTCCCCAAACTATTTTGTTTATTTCTCACAGTTCTCATAAATGGGAAATGGTTCGACGGTTCACCGACTAGACCAACAGTTTGATGATGAAGTGGTTTAATTAGAACCGGACCATTGACCGATTAATGATCGAACTGGTGTGTATGTGTGTTTATGTGCGCGCGAACACGCTAGTAAATTCAAAACGATAGAGTGATGTATTAACATCTTTCTTTGTGTAGTATGAATATTCGACACACAAATAAAAAAGAAAGTGACAACGTGGACATAATGAGTTTTTACATAAAAACTTTTAAAAGGAAAAAAATCATGAGGTATGAGCCAGTTGAAATGATTTCGCTATATTATTGTAAGTCACATGGATGTGCCGACCTAATTGACTGGGAGCAAGATTACACATGTGACGTGACTTTTATCAGAGGAGCGGCATAACACGTCAGGGAAATGGCAGTGACTTGTCAATAGTTGTTTAGTGAGAGCTATAGTGGTTGTGATGACAAAGATCAGACAATGGTGGAGGCAGCTCAACATCGAAAACCAGGTAGGGGTTGTTCGGCGATAGTGATGGATGGTTCACAGTGGCCGAGAAGCAGCGATCGGTTGGCAGTGGTGCTGGTGACAGTAGCTTGACCAAAGGAAAATATGTTGAGATTTTCATACCTATTTTACACTGATTTTAATGATATTGCACTTTAAAGAAGGGTATTTTTGATATTTTATTGCAAGTATGATGAATTATGGTCATTGGAGCAAAAAGAAACAAAAACGGTGCAATTTGGAGCAAAAAGGAGCAAGAAATGAATATTTGCCCTATCACCTTTCGATAAGTCTTTCGATGCTTCTTCTCTTTTACACTTCTTGCATATTTTTGAATGAGATTACACTTTAAAGGAAGGTTGTTTTTATGTTTATTTTGTAGGGCTATCTATTAGGAACACAACGCAACTGAAATGGGGCGAAACGGAGCTAAAACAGAGCCAAAAGGAGCGAAACAGTGGAGCTACGCAGTCTGCCCTTTTCCCGAGAGGACCGAAAAACGACAGAAAAACTCACCGACGGTGCCCTCGAGCCCGCCGACGGCGCCCGGGACGGTTATGGGTCGAAATTCAACGTATTTGGACACTTTTTTTAAAGGATTCTTGTGGCAACTCTTCAAACTTTGTCCCCATCCTTTAAAAGAACGAATTTAGGTTAGAAAAATGGGGATTTGTATGAGAGGAATGTTAGGAAAAGTGTGGAGAAAGTTTAGGTTTCTTAGAATAGGAGTAGAAATGTAGATTTCTACCATTTTGGAGAGATTGGAGAGGAGATTTTGAGAGAATTTGAAAGGAGATGTTATAGCATTGCATGGATCGGCGGAAGACTTTGTGGGAGAGATTTTCTTCTTTCTTNAATTTTTATTTTGTTTCATAATTTCTCATTTGGGATAACGCATAAATTTAACAAGGTTTTAATAATACATTTCTGCTATTTGGGAAAGAAATCAAAGCCAGTTGGAAAAATCTAAAAATCGAACCGATTAGCCTCCCCAAACTATTTTGTTTATTTCTCACTTCTCATAAATGGGAAATGGTTCGACGGTTCACCGCTAGACAAACAGTTTGATCTTGAAGTGCTTTAATTAGAACCGGACCATTGATCGATTAATGGTCGAACTGGTGTGTGTGTGTGTGTGTGCATGTGCGCGCGCACACGCTATTAAATTCAAAGCGATTGAGTAATGTATTTACATCTTTCTTTGTGTAGTATGAATATTCGACACACAAATAAAAAAGAAAGTGACAACGTGGACATAATGAGTTTTTACATAAAAACTTTTAAAGGAAAAAATTCATGAGGTATGACCCAGTTGAAATGATTTTACTATATTATTGTAAGTCACATGGCTATGCTGACTCTTAATTGGCTTGGAGCAAGATTATACAAGTGACGTGACTTTTATGAGAGGAGCGGTATAACACGTTAGGGAAATGATGGTGACTTGACAATAGTTGTTCAATGAGAGCTATAGTGGTCGTGATGACAAATATCAGGCAATGGTGGTGGCAGCTCAACATCGACAACCATGTAGTGCTTGTCCAGCGATAGTGGTGGATGGTTCACAGTGGCCGAGAAGCAGCGATTGGTTGGCAGTGGTGGTGGTGACAGTAGCTCAACAATGATGATCTGACAGTGGTGTCGGCCAGTCAGTGGTGTCTAAGAAGCGACGCTGGTGGTTTTATGGTGCCAATGACGTGATGGTGGAAATAGTGAAGTGGTGGCGGCGTCAATCGATTGATGGTGATCGGTAAGCAATGACAGTGATTCGGTGGTGGTAGTAGCTTGATAGCTGCGACCAAGTAGTGGTGGTCTAGCAACAATATAGGCTAATTGAAGATTGTCAAGAAGTGACAACGATGTTCTAATAAGGGTGGCAGCTCAACGAAAAGGGCTAGGAAGCTATGGTTCTTTAGTGGCGGTGGCCGGTAGGTGGCGATCTAAAGGTGGAGCTCAGGATCCCTTAAGAGCTTAGATCTTCCCTTCAGTCTCCTCCACTAGGTACAGGTCTCAAGTCTCCCTATCATGAGGAGAGTGAAGTTCTATTTATAGATTTTGTGAGTGTCATCCTACATAAATACTGCATGAATCTAGACAATCCATCAAATGATCTAAAGTGATCTCTTTGATCAAATGGTGTTTTATAAGCATTTGAGCACATTAATGATGTCAAAATAGAATCATCATGGGATTGCTGGACTCAGATTAACGAGACACTGCATTTCAATTTTATTAGATTTCGAATATGTTGACCATTCAATTGCCCATCTAAATCCTCCAATTATGTTTAAATGCCTTGATCTAAGCATGATCATACTCAAATGAAACTAACTTTAGCATCAATAGGCTTGTCTGTTTGAGATTGTTAGTTTGACTACATGTTTGATGAAATCAGATATTGGATGATCATAAATTCATATTTGGAATTATTCCTTGCTCAAAATGCTTTAAGATTTATACATGATAATTTTTTGAGGACGTATTAGATGCCTCCTACTTTTCAAATGTTGTTATCAAAGACGTTTAAAATATATCTCAATTATTCAAAGATTTGTGATACAAAATAGTAATCCTTAAGAAAATGTAAGATGCAGTTTATCCTTTGGTGTTACCTTTGGCCTTATTGCATAGGTCATGACCCAAAAAGGTCTTCTTAATATTCATTTAAATATTTTAACATTAAAAATGGACTGATAGTCAATGGTAAAGGTGATGGACAAAAAGTGATGATTTGGGGTGATGGTGGCCAGAATACGATGACAATGGCGGTCTAGTAGTGGCTGCTTCCAGATGGCAACAGATGGTGACAACAACTAAATGGAGGTGGTTGGGCAGCGGTGGTTTGGTCGAGGTAGCAGTTAGTCAACAGTCTAGTGGCAGCAAAAATAAAACAAAGTTTTTCTTGGATGTGGAGAAAGTAGTGGCTGAGAGGCAACAGTGTGCATGTGCGCACACAGAAGATCACATGCAGCACACATCAAGAATGTAGAAAGCATGGTGCACGCTGATTTCATGAAGCATGCAGTGTGTGGATGTGAGTGCACCAATTGTGCATCGTGCATAGACACCTAATGTGTGGATAATTTGTCTGGCAAGTTGGATTGTATTTATGTCATTTTTTTGATGAAATTACACTGCTGTGAAAGGTATTTGGTTTTTATTTTGTAGGGAACATCAAGGGTTTGAAGGGGTGTATAATGAATGGAAATGGAGTTAAAGCTATCATTGGGCACCTTGGCACCAGGATATGGGTGCCTAGGTGCAAGAACAAATGTATAAAGAAGCAAGGACCCGAGAGCTTAACACTAAGGTGTCAGTCGGTGGGCGCCAATGCACTGCGACTATAGCATCAAGGTGTCGTGACTATGGCACGAAGGTGACTCAACTATGATGCCGACCACTTAGGCTCTTAGGATCTTGTTAGCTAGTCTACAAACAGAGAAATTGACATTTAGGCGCTAGCCCTTGGGTGCCTAGGCGTCAGAAACTGTAATGTACAGTTGTAGTCATTTGAGACTTTGAATCATTGAAGATCGTACAAAAGAATATGGAGATTGTGGAAGCTAGGGAA
>NEWO01001134.1:88336-103316 GCA_003013225.1 Phalaenopsis aphrodite
TGTGATGCATGTTAGAAGTAGTTTTAATTATCAATGTGATGGTTTTTACTTGCACTTTATTTACATTACAATAAAAGACTGTTGTAGTGTTAAAGTTCGTTGTAATTGCATTAAGACCCGAGAGAGCTGTGTAATTCTCAACAAAGTAGAACCACATTCAGATTCCATGGATGGTTAAGTTCATGGGAGTTGAAAGCAAATAAATAGGGAAATATACTTTGATGGGCGTAGAATTGGAGATTTTAGGGTGACAGACTAAAATCCCCAATTCGGTCCTATTGTTTGAGTACTGAAGCGGAGTTGTTAGTACTCAGGTGAGGGGAACGTGGGAGCTCTAAAGTGAGAGCCAGTATCCTCCCAGCCTAGCCACAGATTCAATAAACAAGCATAGAATTAGTCAATGTTCTTTATGTCTGGACCAAAGGGTAAAGAATATGATTGCTCCTATTTGACGCATACAATATTTAATGCATCTCATTCTTTTACTTTATCTAATTCATTACATAAGAATAGTATTTTGTAATATCTCAAAGTTCTCCAAACCAATTCATCCAAAAAGAGTTATCTTTAGATATAATATTTGCATTTAGTTATAGTTACTATCTTTACTTTTAACACTTGCATTTAGGAGTAGTTGCTAGATAAAACATAAATTTATTGACATTCCTAACTAAGGACTAATTGTAGTAGACTAGGATTTGACTAAGAATCTCTTACCTCGCTTCCCTGTGGGATTGATAAACGGGACTCTACTAGAGCCCTGTATTACTTGAGCGATACGTATACTTGCGTTTGAAATTGTGACTTTACAAAAACATTATAAATAATAAATTTGGGTTCATAAATTCTTGTATATAAGAAGTCGCTGTCAAGTTTTTGGTGTCGTTGCCGGGGAAGCTTCGGTAAGAAATTTAGGAGAATTTTAGTTGAATTAATTAGGCTTAGACTTGGAAAACTGTAGTGTCGTAAAAACAGTTTTGTGTGAAAAGTGTTTTTATATAAAAAAGTGTTAAAAAAATTGTTTGTGTGAAAAATAAGGTGTTCGTGAAAATGTTTTGTTGTGTTGAATATTTTTCATCTATTATTTGTTTAATTGTTAATGTATTGTTTGTTGTGTTGCATATGCGAAACAAAGGATCTGCAGGACTTGTGTCTTATGATGCCGAGTTTGAAAAAAAGAAAAAAATAAAAATACAAAGAGGACTCAAAAAACTAGAAATGGAAATGGAACACTTTCAAAATAATAACTTGGAAAATCATCATACTTCATTGAGGGATTACATAAATTCTATGACAGATGAAATTCACTCAAGTATAGAAAACCCTCTCGTAGAAGCTGACTCATTTGAAATAAATCCTGAGATTATCCAACTGGTACAGAACAATCAGTTTGGGGGAACTCCTTTGGAGGATCCCTATTTACACTTATCAAATTTTGTAGAACTTTGTGTTATATTTCGTTATGACGGTATGTCAGACGATGTAGTTAGACTAAGGCTTTTTCCTTTCTCACTAAGGGATAAGGCTAAAATGTGGTTATACTCATTAGCACCTGGCTCTATTAAAAATTGGGAGGAGTTAACTCAGAAATTCCTAACTAAGTATTTTCCACCTTCAAGGACTATTAAACTTAGAAAAGATATTATCTCATTTTGTCAGTATGAAGGGGAATCAATATGCGAAGCCTGGGAAAGATTTAAGGAACTCCTAAGAAAGTGTCCACATCATGCTCTGCCTGATTGGTTAATCATTCAAACTTTTTATAATGGGTTAGTAGAATCCCTTAGGTTTATAATTGATGCTGCTGCTGGTGGATCATTAATGTCAAAACCATTTGATGAATCATATGCGTTAATTGAAAATATGGCTTCAAACGAATTTCATGGCCTTTTATAAGGGTAAATCCTAAAAAAGTAGCCAGTGTTCATGATTCAGATGTGATTACAATTCTTGCATCTCAAGTTGCCGCAATATCAAAGAAGTTGGACCAATTTGGAATGAACCAAACTCAATTTACTCCAGTAAGTGAGGAAAGTTCATTAGAGCATATGATTGATTCTAACTTATCATATGAGACTTTAAATACGATAAACAACCCATATTCTAACTTTTACAACCCAGGTTGGAAGAACCATCCTAATTTTAACTGGTATCATACTACTAACGGTGGAAAACAAAAATGGGAAAATAATCATGCAAATCCTAATGGGAGTTGGAATAATCAGGGGAACACAAACTATAGACCTTCATATCCACTGGACTCTAACAATGATCAACAATTTGAGAATAAGAAGATGTCTATGGAAGAAGTGATATGACAAATGAGAAACCAATTACAAAGTCAAAATACTGCGATTAGAAACATAGAGAATCAACTGGGACAAATTGCTAATTCACTTAGCAATAGACCCCAAGGAACACTTCCTAGCAACATTGAGATCAACCATAAAGAGAATACTAATGAACAAGTAGAAGTTGTCCAATTAAAAAGTGGAAGAGAGATAGAGGATGTGGTTAGAAAAGAGAAAAATGTTGTGAGAGAAACAAAGGAAACTAAAAGACCTGAAGAACAAGTTTCCAAGGATCTGGAAAATTTAATATCTCCAACTAAAATCAGTTTGGAAAGACCACCACCTCCATTTCCTCAAAGACATAGACAACATGAATTGGATAAAAAAATTTTAAAGTTCATGGACGTACTTAAGAAGTTAACGATAAATATTCCTCTCGCTGAAGCTTTGAAACAGATGTCAAATTATGCAAAATTTATGAAGGAGATATTAAACAAGAAAAGGAAATTTGGGGATTACGAGACAGTTGCACTAAGTGAGGAGTGTAGCGCTATACTTCAGAAAAATTTTCCTCGGAAACTTAAAGATCATTTTAGCTTTGCAATTCCTTGTGTAATTGAAAAAAGATTATGTGGAAAAGCTTTATGTGATTTAGGATCGAGCATTAATGTGATGCTTCTATCAATATTTAAAAGCTTAGGTTTAGCTGATATTTCTCCCACTATTATAACTCCTCTGTTAGCTGATCGATCTATTATTTATCGAAAAGGGATTATAGAAGATGTGCTTGTTAAAGTGGATAAATTTATCTTTCCTATGGACTTCATTGTATTAGCTATGGAGGAAGATAAAGAATATCCCATTATTTTGAGAAGACCTTTTCTTATTACTGGACAAGCTATGATAGATGTGCAAAAAGGAAAGTTAACTATGCATATTAATGACCATGAAACCACTTTTGGTGTTTTAAAGGCTATGAAATATCCAGCTGAGAAAAATGATGATGATTGTTTTCGGATGGATGAAATTGATTATCTAAGTAAACACTTTTTCCAGAAAAGTTTTGAGAGTAAGTTAACAGATGAGATCGAAATGGGCTTTCATGATGATTCTAAAATGTTGTTTAAAGAAGACTGTATGTATGTTCAGGAGAGGTGTGAAATGATGGACATTACCAAAAATAATAAACTTTTAATTCCATCTATTGAAAAATCTCATGACCTTAAAGTGAATTTACCTCATACAATTTTCAAGCCTATCTATTTGGTGAATTCATATACACCACCAGTCTCTATATCTTCACATTCGACTCAATCACAAAATGAACCTGAATTAAATGATGAAATCAGTAAAGGATCTCCTATGAAAGAGTTACTCAAAGTCACTGAATGGCATATTCCACGGTATAAGAATAAAATGAATGAGATTCTGATGCTGGGGCAGGTTATTAATGCAATTAACAATTACCCCCAGAGATTTTACCTAGTGACTTTGAGATAAATCCTAAGGAAATGAATTATGAGCAATTTAAAATTATTGAACCGATATTTAGAAGAGAATTCGAGGATTTGTTTCAAAAGAGCTTTGAGTTGAGAAAAGAGGATAAGGATATTGAAAGACCAATAGAAGAAATTCTTATGGAATCAGAAAAACTTATTTCCTCAACTAAGATAGATTTAGAAAGACCACATCCACCATTTACTCAGTATCGATGGGAAAAATTAGAAGATAACTTGAAACAGAAGAGTAACATAGAAGAATTTGATCTAGAATCTGAATTATCTAGTGAGAATCTGATCCAAAATTTGGGAGATTTTGAATTATCATGTAAAGATCCATTTCTTATAAATTTTAAGGATGATATTAATATGCAAATTGGGAAATTACTAGAAGAATATTGGATCTAGAAAGAAATATGAGGGACAAGGATATGAATCAATATGAAAAGGAAGAGCTGAAAGAAAAAATTAAAATCGAGGACTTTGTAGGAATCCCTGGATCTAGAAAAAATTGGGCTATTGATCAAGGATTACTTAATTGGAATTTTGATCCAGTTGGAATCATTTGTCGGGCTAGCGACATTAAATCAAGCGCTTTATGGAAGATAACCTATAGTTATCTATGTAGTTTGATTTAGTATGCTTAAGAGTCATGATTGTTAGTGTTCTATTGTGTTTGCTTTAGTGTGGATTGATCTGTGCTTGATGTTTGGTAGATGTTTGGATTGTAAGTGATTTGATTTACTTTTTGTGTATCATGAGGGAGATGATTCATTAAATTCTTATTATGGTTAGACTTGTATGTTCTCTTATAGTAGTTGGATTGACGAGTTGACTATAACTTGGGTCTAACCTGGACTTGAGTTTTACAAAAGACATTATGAATTTTTACAGCGATACTTCCATCTTAATTTTGTTACTTCCTTTCTTAGACTTTGTTTTCATTTGATAGGAGTCGCGAATCTATTAGATGAATAACTTGTGGATGATCTTACACTATGCTTATAATTGCTAGAGGTGCTTAATTATTGGGATATGGTGATGTCTGGTGTTGGTGCTCGAGAACCAATATATCGAGGATAATTTATCTTTGGGATTAGAATCTATAAAATCATTTATAAGCACCCAATATATTTGTGTAGGGATTCTGTTAGAAATTGGAAGTAAGTTAGTGAGATGCAATGAGATAGAGAAAGAATTGACCTCATTTATCTTATTTATATGTTTGTGTTTGTGTTTGTATTACAATTTATAAGAATTGAAGAACATTTTTATATTTCAATGCTGATACATGTTATGCTAGTNACGTTTAAAATATATCTCAATTATTCAAAGATTTGTGATACAAAATAGTAATCCTTAAGAAAATGTAAGATGCAGTTTATCCTTTGGTGTTACCTTTGGCCTTATTGCATAGGTCATGACCCAAAAAGGTCTTCTTAATATTCATTTAAATATTTTAACATTAAAAATGGACTGATAGTCAATGGTAAAGGTGATGGACAAAAAGTGATGATTTGGGGTGATGGTGGCCAGAATACGATGACAATGGCGGTCTAGTAGTGGCTGCTTCCAGATGGCAACAGATGGTGACAACAACTAAATGGAGGTGGTTGGGCAGCGGTGGTTTGGTCGAGGTAGCAGTTAGTCAACAGTCTAGTGGCAGCAAAAATAAAACAAAGTTTTTCTTGGATGTGGAGAAAGTAGTGGCTGAGAGGCAACAGTGTGCATGTGCGCACACAGAAGATCACATGCAGCACACATCAAGAATGTAGAAAGCATGGTGCACGCTGATTTCATGAAGCATGCAGTGTGTGGATGTGAGTGCACCAATTGTGCATCGTGCATAGACACCTAATGTGTGGATAATTTGTCTGGCAAGTTGGATTGTATTTATGTCATTTTTTTGATGAAATTACACTGCTGTGAAAGGTATTTGGTTTTTATTTTGTAGGGAACATCAAGGGTTTGAAGGGGTGTATAATGAATGGAAATGGAGTTAAAGCTATCATTGGGCACCTTGGCACCAGGATATGGGTGCCTAGGTGCAAGAACAAATGTATAAAGAAGCAAGGACCCGAGAGCTTAACACTAAGGTGTCAGTCGGTGGGCGCCAATGCACTGCGACTATAGCATCAAGGTGTCGTGACTATGGCACGAAGGTGACTCAACTATGATGCCGACCACTTAGGCTCTTAGGATCTTGTTAGCTAGTCTACAAACAGAGAAATTGACATTTAGGCGCTAGCCCTTGGGTGCCTAGGCGTCAGAAACTGTAATGTACAGTTGTAGTCATTTGAGACTTTGAATCATTGAAGATCGTACAAAAGAATATGGAGATTGTGGAAGCTAGGGAACATAACTATAAATAGCATGGAATTGCAGTGCTAAGAGAGATTGATGTTGGGTTGATACTTGGTGGTTTTTGTTGCTTGCTGGAGTCCAAAAATTCTTCCTGAGCAGAGAAGAGGAGCAGTGCTATAGTAATGGAGGCCTCAAAAGTAAGAGAGATTGCTGGTAATTCATATGTTGGTCATTTTAATAGGGGGAAATTAAAGTCATTAGTTAAACTTTTTGTTGTCTTTCAGTTGTAAAAACATTGATTATGGAATTCTCTTTGAATCAATGAATATTTTTGATGTTTTAAGCATGCTTCTTGAGTATGCTTTTTATTCTTCCTTGTGATAATTTAATTTGATGGAATGAATTAGAATTGCTAAGTAATTTATTTATTATGTATCGTGATGATTAACCTTAAGAACTTAATTTACATTTCATTCTGACGAAGTGATTTCTTAAAATATGTTGTGAACTATAAGTTTTTGGAAAATCTCAAGTTGAGGCTTCTTGAGGCTTACTGTTATTGCTTCATTCTCGGACTTATCCTCTTTGAAGCTTCCTTCCATGTCAATGTTGATAGTTTGATTCTTCCATTCAGCAAACTTGTTAGTCCTTCCTCGCTTGTGTTCCCAGCCTTGATCTCAGATGTGTGGGCTAGAAGAATTTCCACCATCTCGTTGCAAAGGAGTGTTGGGAGATTGTTGAATCGAAGCTTGATGGTCCTGTCCTTCTGATCCTTTAGAGTTTTCAATCTTCTTCAGCATAACGTCCATAGAAAAGACAGTCTTCTTTGGGTGAGCCTAGTAGGCGGCGTCTTTGTGGATGCCTATTTTTGTTATTAATAATGGTTGCAAATCTCCTTTTATACAATGCACTTGTCTATCTTTACAATATTTGATGCATTGGTGTAGCGAAGATGGAACCGTGTTATGCTCGTGAATCCATGGTCGACCAATTAAAGCGTTAAATGAAGTTTCCATGTTGATGATATGAAATTTTTCGATCATTCATAATTCACCAAGTTTCATGAATAACTTTATTGACCCATGTGCTCTTTCTCCTTTCTAATTGAATCCTTTCAGCATCATCTAAATAGTGGTAAGCGCCTAAGCATTGATGTCAAATTAAGCTAAAGTTGGTAGACTCATTATGTTGAATGATTCTCCTAGATCCACCAAGACACTGGAAATCAAGAATCTATCAATACTGACTGAAATGTAGAGAGAGCAATTGTGGTCGACAGTACTAGGCAGCAAGTCTTCATCGGTGAAGGATACCATCGACTGTTCTTTTAACGAGCAAACTTCATCTGAGGACTTGTTAACCATTTGAGCTAAGCAAATTTTTAGATCAAGTAGAGCCTTGATCAAAGCTTCTCTCATTTCCTTTGATGGTATCAGAGCGACATAAATGCTTAGTTTGGCTGGCAACTTCCTAAGATTAGCTAACACATTACAATCTACTTTATTTGAACCTCCAATTTCTTATTGAGTATGTGTTCCTTCCAATGGTGGAGGTGGCTCCTCCTAAGAAACCACTTGTTTTCCTTTTTCCATTGGAGCTGTTCTTGGGGGTAAGACTTTCCCACTTGTCAAATTTACCTTGGTTATCTCTTCCATCTTTTGAATTTGACCCTGGGGTACCAATGTTACGGATGACTCTCCTGACACTGATTCTAAATTGGAGGTATCAAATTCAATTGCCATCGATGTTCCTTTGCATTTGAGGACTAATCACTCGCTTTTTGAATTGTCAAACTTGTTGTGACTGATATCTCCTTCACCTTTAGTGTTGTATTCATCGGGATCTTGTGTGATTTGATGATCATTTTAGGAATCAAAATCACGGTTAAATTGGTCGTTTTCAGTAACGCCATCATCAGAAACAGTCAAAAAGTAGCCGAAATCAAAACTCTCAGAATTATAAGATCCCAAAGGGACATAAAGATAATATTATAAATTCAGGGATTTGAGGGGCATTTCCCCTAAATCCAACACAACCAATCTAACAGGGGCAGCAACTGCTTCACTATTCATGCTTTCTTCCTTTATTTTTTTAGGGGCCTCCTTCTTATTCATCTCCTCTTGATGCGACTACTCTGGCGCAATAGTGAGCACTGATCTGGTGAACTGTAGATTCTGAGCTGAGGCTTGCGCTGGGGCGACTCGAATCTGATCCAATATCTTTTTGGAAGGTTGAGTCCAAATTGTACACCATCCATTGTTCAATGCATACGAATCTATCGGAGAGTTCGGTTCGGCCGAAATCATATTTATAAAACCTCTTTCAGGTTCTTCAAAAATTCTTTCAAGATCTTTATGTTTCCATTTTTGTAGTTTTTCTCAAGCCAATCATTGAAGCTCCAAAAACTCTGTATGGTGTGCTCAACAATCTATGGTATGGGCAATAGTTAAGATGATCGTACTTGTCGACCTTTGCTGGTTCCTTCAACTCGGGCAACTTGAAGTTCAAATTTTGATTAGATTTTTGAACATCTTAGCCACTGTGTCATCCCTGAATGAATACACTCTGTTCAATTGGTCTGCTATCGACGGACCCTGCCCTCTTTTTGTCATTTATTGTCTCTGCTGAGATGGCAACTGACCAGGCTGATTGTACTGCTTATTGCACTATTGTGGTTGCTGATATAACTCTAACTGAATCTCTATAGGCTACTTACCTTATCCGCAGCTACCATCGTCCCATACTTCTTTGTGTATGCCTTCGTTGATCTGATCTACTCAATCATTTCTACGGATTCTGTACGCTTCACCTCTTCCTGTTGGTTACTAGTCCACTTTAAAATTACTTATTTTTAGTGCATATTTTATGATCATTTTATGCATATTTTTAGTGATATTGCACTTTAAAAGAATGTATTTTGTATGTTTTTTGGTATCAAGTACATGAAATGGACAATTAGAGAAAATGAGGGGAAAAAATGAAAAAAAAAAATGATGCATTTTATATGGCGCCATAGTGCAGCTCCCTGGTGCTATAGTGCCACAGACGAGCATAATGGGCGCTATAACATCTAGATTGGCGCTATAGTGCAAGTAACTACTATTCTAAAAAATTCAATGAATTTGGCCAATTTATGAAGGGGTGTTTGAAGCAACCCTTGGTTATTTTTAAAGATCTATAAAAGGGACAAAAATGGGATGAAAGAGAGGTCTTTTTGGTAGCATTGAAGGGTTTAAGAAGTTTTGCTTTTGTGTTTAAGTGTGAGTTTAAGTGTGTTTTGTGTTTGTAAGAGTAAGAGTTTGAAGAAATCTTCAAGGAGACTCCAGAATTTGTGTTGGGGAGAAAACATAAGGTACTTTGTATTTTTTCTAAAACTTGGATTTCAATACAAACTATGTGTTTTTGTTTATTCTCCTTAAATTATGAATAGTTCCCTTTCTTTCTTCTTGCATTTAGGAATTAATATTATGAGGTGAGAATGATTTAAAGATTTCTTTTTTACTTTAAAAATTTGTGATGAAAATTTCACCGATTTTTCATTAACATTACAAATTGGTCACTTGTGAGGTTAAAATTCGTTGACAAATATAAAGACTCGAGAGGGCTATGATTTCACCCAACTAGTGAGCGTCACACTTCATTCTCGGTAGAGCAGTTGTGATCACCTAAGGGGGAGTGCAAATAGATAGGGATATTATTTTTTATGGATGCAGAATTGATGTTTTTAAAGTGACAGACTAGATCCTTTTTATCAATTTGGTTTAAAGTTTGGATTGTAAGAGTCCCTATTAGATCTTATAGAAAAGGCACAGTGGGTAATTTGGAGGCGATAGGTCAAAATCTACTCAACACTACTACACAAGCTGATGAAAAACTCTTAATTAGCCAATATTCTTTGCTAGCACTGGGAGGGCGTAAAAAATAAAAAGGCTCCTATTTGTCACAATACATCATCTTATATTTAGTCTTTCAAGTCATACACAGATTAATATCTCTTTGCAAGGGGAAAGATCTTTTCATAATATTCAAACTAGTTAAATTTACTTTTTTTAACTGTTAAGTTAAGTCATTTCTTTTTGCTTTAAGTTAGTCTTAATCTTTGCAATCATATCAACATTATTCTAATTTTGTTATATCTGCAATTTAGATATAACTTTGCGAGTCCAATTTAAAAAATTCAACTTTCCTCGTGGGATTGATATTGAGGTTTTAGAAAAAAATCCTATATTACTTGAAACGATAAGTATACTTCCGTAGTATCTCTAGTGTGAAGTTTTATTAGTTATTTTTTATATCATTTAATATATTCACACTAGCCACTAAATATAAATTAGAACAAAATTTTGGTAATATTTTGGATATTAAAAATACACGTAATTGCGGGTCAAATAAAGTTTTTGGTGTCGTTGTCGGAGATTATAATGAAACTATTTAAATTGACAAGGTAACGAAACTTTTTAAATTACAATTATATTTGAATTGTAGATTTTGTTTCAGTAAAATTTTAATAAAAATTGAAAAACACAAAAAAAATATAAAAAATAAAAATTAAAAAATATAATTTAATTTTGTTGTGTTATTTTATTTTTTGAAATTTTATCATTAGTATGTGTAGTTTAGGATCTGAAGGTTTAGTGTTACGATTCTGAATTAAAACGTACTATAAGGAAAATTCAAAAACAAAGAAGTCTTAATGATTTTCAAGATATGACAAACAATTTACAAAATAATATCGAGACTCAAAATATTGAAAATGAACATCATAATTTATAAAAACTTTTAAGAGATTATCCAAATCCTACGACAGAAGAGATTTACTTAAATATTCAAACTCTTTCTATAACAACTAACTCATTTGAATTTAAACCTGTATTTATATAAATGGCACAAAACAATTAGTTTGGGAAAACACCATCTGAGGATCCAAATTTATATTTGGCAATTTTTTTAGAACTGTGTGCTATATTTAAATATGATGGTGTATTAAATGATATTGTTATACTTATAATTTTTACATTTTCTTTAAGGGACAAAGCTAAGATGTGGTTAAATTCATTAGCACCGGGATCTATCAGAACTTAGGGAGATTTGACATAAAAATTCCTAGCTAAATATTTTCTACCTTCAAAAAACTACTAAGCTTAGAAATGACATTACATATTTTACTCAATATGAAGGGGACTCAATTTATGAAACTTAAGAAAGATTTAAGGAACTCCTTAAAAAGTATCCACATCATGTTTTACCAGACTGGTTAATCATTCAAACTTTTTATAATGGGTTAGTGAGATCCTTTAGATCTATTATAGATGTTATTGTTGGTGGTTCATTAATGTCTAAACCATTTAATGAAGCCTATGCTTTAATTAAAGAAATGAATACAAATAATTTTTAATGGCCTTCTAAAAGAGTAAATCTTAAGAAATTAGCCAGTATTCATAATAATGATGTTATTTCAAAGGTTGATTCTCAAGCACTTATTTTTACAACTTGCACCTGTACGATTTTCATATTTAGAACAGTGTGATAGATAATAATACTAAAAGAATTTTCTCTCTTTGTTTTTATTTTGTATGAAAATGTTTAAATCTATATAAAAACTTAGGTTTGGGGGGCGGAGAAAAGCTTTTAAACACTAAACTTTATTTGTCCTCAATTAAGTAAATTTTAAAGTTATTTTGAAATAACCTATGATATGCGGTGTTATCATTAGATAAATTTATTATTGATTCTTTGAATGTTATAGTAAACTTAAGTTAATTTTTTTAAAATAAAGAATAGTTCTAGAGATAAGATATTTAGTATAAAAGAATAAGGATATGCTCTTACTATTTATAGTAGGAAAATTTGTATTTTTTAAACACTAAGGATCTTTGATTTACACTTTAAAATGAGTTGAAACTTAATGAAAAATAATTTTTAAAATAATACACATTATAAAGTAAGAAATTGTGATAAGTTTCTAACTTTAGGAGGAGAATAGTGAAGTTTAAAATCAATAAAGGCTATGCAGACATTAAAATCCTCACATAAAAGAGTAAGGATTAAAATGATCCAAAAAAAAGGAAAAAGAAAAGAAAATAAAAAAGTAAAAAAGAAAATATGTGGGGAGAAGCTTGAGGAGATGCCTAACTAAAAATTGGCCTCATTTTTATTATCTTAAGGGATGAAATTTAATTACAACTCTGAGCTTATTATCAATTCTAAAGGTATTAGTTAAATCTTTACTTATGGAGTTCTCATATAATTCTTCTAGGATTCCTAAGTTTAGTAGATTGAAATTATTTTTTAAATAAATAGAAAATCAGAATTCTTAACTTGATTACTAAAAACTCTTATACCTTAGTTCTAAACATAGTTATTGAAGTTTTTTCTAAAGTTTTACCATTACATTTATAGGGAAAAACTATAGGAATCTTCAATGAAACCCATTTTCATAAGTTAAAGTATTTATTTTATAAAATAGAAGAGTTACTTAAAGACAAGTAACATTTAATTTTGGGGGAGTTGACATGCCTAAAAATGTGAGACTTTTTTAAATGATATTGCACTTTAATGGAAGGTATTTTACTTATTTTTTATTACAGGTACAAGAGTTAGAGTTTTGGAGAAAAAGAAACAAAAACGGAGCAAAATAAAGTCAATTGGAGCAAAGGATCACAAAGTAAACTAATGCCTAGGCACCAGCTTCAGACGCCAGCATCAGGCGTCAGCTTCAGGTGCCTAGACGCTTGACCAATACGTGAAAATAGAGAGCCAGACATCATGGCGCCAGGATTAGGCACCTAAGCTATATACAGTTATATTGGGCTTTTTGAAGGTTGGCGCCTAGGTGCCACAAATGGGCGCCTACGCACCATAATTAGTTTTGATTTTATGCATTCAATTTAGATGAATTTTGGAGAGGCATCTGAGGTGACTCTTGGGGATTTGTAGAGTTATTTTAAAAGGAATTGAGAGGCCCAAAATGAGGCTGTGTGAAGGGGGATAGGTGTGAAGAAGCTTCTTTTTTGGTGGTGTGAGGGAGAGCTTTTGGGGTATGTGTGTGTCTCTTGGGTTGAAATTATAAGGGTAATTGAGAAATCATCAAAGAAAATTCAGAAAATTTGCTTGGGGAGAAGTTTAAGATAAGTACTTAGTATTTTTGTTTGAGTTTTGTTTATTTTGTAAACCTGNAAAAATTATTAATATGATTTTATGTAGTGAATTTAATTCAGAGAACTATATTTTATAGATATTTAAATATTATGGTAGATTTAAAGGAATATTTTTGTAATAAAAATTAACTTTCTAGATTAAGATATTTAGTATAAGAGAATAAGACTATAGTTAACTATTTAAAGTAAATGAAACTATATTTTGAAGCATTAAGAATCTTGGAAATTCATTTGAGAAGAAAATATTGGGGCTCAATGATGTAAAAGCTATGAAATATTTATAAGGTAAAGGAATGCTTTGAGTTTCAAATTTAGCGAAAGAAATGTGATGTTCAAAATCATTAAAGGCTATCCAGATATAGTAATCCTTACTTGAAAAAGGAAAAAGAGAAAAGAAAAGAAAGAAAAATAAAATAAAAAAGTGAGGAGAAGCTTGAAGAGATGCCTAATTAAAAATTAGCTTCACTGGACCTACCTAAAGGGAAAACCTAAATACATTCCTGAACTTATATTTATGGATTACCATCTTTTAATAATAGTGTTCTCATGAAGTTCCTATCATTCGAATATTCTAAGTAACTTGATATTACAACATATAGTCATTCTTGAAATGAATAGAAAACTAGAACTCTTAAACTTGATGACTTGATAATCTTATACCTACAGAGTTAATTTAATTACTTTAACTTTTTCTGAAAATCTCACTATGGTATTTAATTAAATCAAACTTATAGTATTTTTGAATTAAAACTTTACTACAATAGATCATAACTTTTATGTAGTACTAAAATTACTTGAGGACAAGTAATAGTTAAGTTTGGGGGATTTTGACCAAAGGAAAATATGTTGAGATTTTCATAACTATTTTACACTGATTTTGATGATATCGCACTTTAAATAAGGGTATTTTTGATGTTTTATTGCAGGTATAATGAATTATGATCATTGGAGCAAAAAGAAACAAAAATGGTGCAATTTGGAGCAAAAAGGAGCAAGAAATGAATATTTGCCCTGTCTCCTTTCGATAAGTCTTTCGATGCTTAATCTATTTTACACTTCTTGCATATTTTTGAATGAGATTACACTTTAAAGGAAAGTTTTTTTTATGTTTATTTTGTAGGGCTATCTGTTATGAACACAACGCAACTGAAATGGGGCAAAACGGAGCTAAAACAGAGCCAAACAGAGCGAAACAGTGGAGCTGCGCAGTCGCCCTTTACTCGAGAGGACCGAAAAATGACAGAAAAACTCGTCGACGACGCCCTCGAGCCCGCAGATGGCGCCCGGGACGGTTATGGGTCGAAATTCAACGTATTTGGACACTTTTTGAAAGGATTCTTGTGGCAACTCTTCAAACTTCGTCCCTATCCTTTAAAAGAACGAATTTAGGTTTGAAAAATGGGGATTTGTATGAGAGGAATGTTAGGAAAAGTGTGGAGAAAGTTAAGGTTTCTTAGAATAGGAGTAGAAATGTTGATTTCTATCCTTTTGGAGAGATTGGAGAGGAGATTTTGAGAGAATTTGAAAGGAGATGTTCTAGCATTGCATGGATCGGCGGAAGACTTTGTGGGAGAGATTTTCTTCTTTCTTTCAAGAGAAAAAGCTAAGTATTGTGTTCTTCGTTATCTTATGATTTTGTAAACACTTATCTAGTGGATTTGCTTTGGTTAAATGAAGTTTCCGTTGTGTTTTCTTTGTGCTTTGTGATGGGCTTCTCTCACTCTCTCTT
>NEWO01001135.1:44010-57545 GCA_003013225.1 Phalaenopsis aphrodite
TTTGAGAATGAAGGTAAAAATAATAATACATTGATGCCAAATTGTAATTTTTCTTTTACACTTGAATGGTTCATCCCATAGCACAATAAAACCGAGGAAAAAAACCATCATTTTATATCACAGATTCTCGGCCTCCTAATTTATAATCTATAGAAATTTGCTGCTTTCTAGCTTCTCACGCTGAAATTATTTGAAAAAAAACAAAAAACAAGTACCAGTAGGAGTAACATAAACTTCACAAAAGAGGTAGAGATGGTAGGAGAAAAGGGCTAACAAATTAAGAGGAGAGCTAGGAAATAAATGTGTGAGATGAAGTAGATAGGAGTAAGAGAAGGAGTTGGTGTAGTTCAGTAATCCCAAAACAGTGCGTCGAAGTTACTAATTGGCGAGATAGAGCAAGAAAACAGAGCAAAGTCTTCTGTTTTTTCTGCCCAAGAATATGGCCATGAATCCACCACCTCATCATAAACAACCTCCCTGCCGGAGGTATCCAGGAGGCTACCCCCTAACCTTGGTAGCTCCACTATGTCCCCCAATTCCTCCGTCGATGGCGTCTCGGCAACTACCAGTGCTGCCGGCTCCAATGCTGCCGCCTTTGCAGCTGCAGCCTGCACGTCTCGCGGAGATAACGTCGCCGGCTTTGGAAGTGAAGCAGCGAGCTCGGGAAAATTGAGAATTGCAGAGCTGCCCTTGATGCTCAGTGCAGCCACATCGTGAGCCCGCGCTGCCATCTCTGGCGTGGAGAACGTTCCGAGCCAAATGCGCGATTTTTTCCTGGGTTCCCTGATCTCAGAAACCCACTTTCCCCAGTTACGCATTCGAACACCTCTGTATAACGGATGCTTGCTTCCCTCACGCGATCGCTTGCCGCCGCAACCGGCGGCGAAGTCGGATGGCGAGGAAGTAGAATGGGGGGACGAAGAATTGCTGCCACTGCTCTCCTGCTCAGAATATCGATCCGCCATGTGGACCAAGAGAAGCAAACAAGGCGGTGATTTTATTGAAAGGGAGCACGTTCAGAGTGAGTGAAGAGAGGCCATTTATGAGAAAACGTGAAAAGCTTCCATTTTTACTCCCTCGGGAGTGAGGACGGAGGGATGGAATGCTAAAAGTGTGGTTTTTAGTGAACTGTTGTTTCTTATTAGGGATGAGAGATTATGTTTGAGGGAATTCAGTGGGAGGGTGGGAGCTTTTCGTGGAGAGAGAGAGAAAGTGATAAGGAGAGATGGAGAGAGAGGAAGCGAGTGCACGGGGTTTGGGAGAAGAGGAGATGTGGTTTTATTAGTAGAGAAAAGGGAGAACAGTGACACTTAACCGACCAAGCCTTGCATTATTACTCAATGAAATTGGGCTGACCCACACTTCTCTCACCCACTTTCCTCTCTCTCAAAAAACAATTCCTTAAAGGCTTCCAGGAGGGTGAGCTTAGTTAGGTCGCTTTGAAGATTGTAATTTCACAGTTCGATTCATGTCACAGAGTACGGTTTTTTATACATTCAGAAACATCTTTATTGTTTCACGAAGTTGTACCTATCATAATCTAATATTACAACTTCCTGAATAAACCACATCATTTATTCCTAAAAATGGGACTTGACTTTAATTTGCCGATGTTTTGGCGTTGCTCTGTTGTTTTGTTTGTGATGAATTAAACAATTTTTACTCTGAATGGATCCATATACAGTGTTAATAGAAAGTACAAAAATGTACATACATATTACCCGATTCTTATGTATTTACGTATCTAACATTAAAAAGTTTATTTTTTGCATTTTGTTTACCCATGTCTTTCTTTGTCACATAAAAAAAAAACACCATTTTCACTTTAAAAGTGAAAAACATATTAAAACATAACTGAAGTGAAGAGGCCGTTGGTAAATAAGAAAAAATTCACTAATTAAATGTTAGAATTAAAATAATCACATTAATAAAACTAAGCAATGCAAAATGAGATAAGTAAGAATTTAACTGATCTAGCTTTCTTCAATATCAAATTCCAACTGTTGGCTTTGATTGGTATTGAGCTTTTGCAGACAATTCTTCCAATTTTTTTCTTGCATTTTCTTTATGCAAACTAATAAACAACAAATTATTTGCATTAGCATTAATGTTATTACAAAAGTTTGCCTCAAGCCACATTTTGCCTTTCATTATAAAGCACACGTTACAAAATTAGATGCAACTAAAATATACATAATGATATAATAAATAAATTCAACTACATAAGGAAGTGGTCTCATTTTGATCTTCAAAATTGTGTCAGCTAAACTCAAAAATTTTAGTACTTTTGTATGATGTGTATGAAAATTTTATAACAAATACTGTCACTATCGAATCTGCATTTACTAATAATACGTGTTTCATGTGCATAAGATACATTTTGGATAATTAATTAGAGTTTTTTTTTATTGAATTTTGATGTAAACAAATTTATTATAAAAGGATTATATTAACTATAGTAGCTGATGCATCTATTTTGATTACAAGTGTAAATGATAAATCGTGTAAACCTAGAATGAATGATGTTTTTATAGCTTTATTTAATTTATTAAATGTTGATTGCTTCACAAATATGTGGAAAATTAATCTTACCAAAAAAGTTATTAAAGTTGTTACTATGAGATGTAATGCATAGATATTTAGGTAACCAAATATTAACTTGGAAATCCTCATGTTTACATGTGTTCTTGCTATTTACATGAATGAAGTGTTTCAAACATAGTTGAATTTGATGTTATTAGTTTACTAAAACATGTGCCCCAAGTATTTTTTATGCATTGAATAAACATATTCTCAAATGGTCTAAGAAAAACTTATTTGTCCCAAAATAAATTTAAACAAAAGGAAGACTGTACATTTTCTTAATATAAAATTTTCTATGACAATGAATATCATCAAAGGATTTTTAAATAAGTTTTAAATAAGATGACAACAATAATTTCAAATATTATTATTCATTATATGTTTTGGAGGGTTTCAAGAGTGTTTGTCAATTCAAAAAGGTTTCTCTTCCAAATTTTAATGGAATTAACAGTATTGAGTGCAGTTTTTTGTCTAAAGTTAATATGAGTGTAAGAATAATTTTTAAAATATCATTGAACCAGGTATTTCATCAATTTGTTTTAAAAATAGTAAGCATAAAAAATTGACCTCATATTTTTCCATGCAATAATAGTTAATAATTAATCTAAAAATTAATCATTCATCCTTCTTTTTTCTTTCTTTAACATTAGATCTAGAAGAAAATGTAAGCTTGTACTTCCAAGGATGATACATGGTGTTATTATTTCATTATATATATTTTTTATTTTAGTTTACTTATGAATTTGACGACGTATTAAATTATTTAATGTTTGAAGATAGATGAAATTAAGGATAGATTATTCTTTGGGGTGACAAATCAACAAGTTATAAGTATGTTTTGACATGTACATAGCAAAGCGTGGATTTCTAGTAGTAATAAATTCTTCTAAATGTCAAGAATGGTGTTTCTTTTAGACAATACAACAATCTAAGGACATGAAATTATGGAACTAGTTAAAATCCATTTTTTTTGTTATATGTTGATGTTTTGAAATTAAAACTAAAACCTTCGCACACTTAAATAAGATTTTCATATCATATTATTTGGCTTTACATCTCGGAAATGAAGTTATTCAATTTTTACTTCTGCCATTTATTTAAAATTTAGGTTTTACACTTGCACAACATATGTTCATACGAATACCTAAAAAAATAGAAGGATTTAAGTCTTATCGAATGGATAACCTTAGAATCCTAAAAAGAATATGACTTATACTGCACAACAGGATTATGCAAGAGCCTAAGGATAGTGTGAGGACTTACCTCATACTAGACGAACAACCTTGAAGTCCTAACAGTTTATATTATCTAAGTCTAAGAAAAGTTTTGTTGAAGTAGATTCACTTCGTTTGAGTCTAATTGTTATCTAAAATTTCCCTCCATCCATTTGTAGTTTGCTCTGAGCTCCTTACCGTGATGGATCCAGGTTTAGGGTTTGAATGTGAGCACGTAATTATTATTGAGTCCCTGGGCTTGTTGTAGTGCCCCTCCTAAACTTATGTCCTATTGTTGTCTACCCTAGGAGTCTTTGTAAGTTTAATAAATTATGCATAAATGTAACATGCGGTAAAGCAAAGTAAAGTAAAAGTACAGAAAAAGAAAAGTTGTAACATGTACCTGCTACCTCCAATCCTACTGCAAAAGGGTTAGTACTAGAAACATAACACAAAAATATAATAATGTGTAATTAAGCAAGTCATAAAGAGGAACGAACACGTGTATGCACATGAAAGTCAGTTGTCACGTACATGAAAGATAGGAACTAACTATAAGAATTCAAGGTAGGGGTAAGCTCAGACTCATAATTCTTAAGGGACATTCGTAGGCAATCGTATGAAATTTGTGTGCTTTGTCCCGTTCAACCTCAGTTAGAAACTACCAACAAAACAATCAAAAGAGGGCAACTCCTAGCTCGATCAAAGTGATTAACAAGCGGACTTATATAGGATAACATCCAATTTCTTTTTAATTTGTTAAGCACATAAAGTTAAACTTTTATTTAGCAATAAAAAATAGTAGTGTCACAAGAAAATTTTTTTGTTATATGATATATATGTATTTTGTAAATCAAATGATCCACAAATATAATCACTTTAATTAGGCTAGAGCTACCGGTAACCTAAGAAAATAAGGGGAACCTTATCACTAAGTGTTGGAGAATAACAACATCGGTCCTACACCCTACCCGAAGGTCCTCAGGCTAGGAGATACTACTTTTATATCCCACTATTTGCAATAAAAGCATTTCGCATCATAGCTTTTAACCTTGTCATATCCAACTTATAGCCCAGCTTGATGATTCATATATTGCCTTATATTAAATATCCTCAGTTGCCCACAAGGGTCTAAATATCATATCTAAGACTCATACCCTTGAGCATTTGTTTTTACTGTAGGTTAAGTACTAGAAAGGAATTCCTTATTAATGCATCTTAAGTTAAAGGGTCTTGAATCATATTATGGCTTGTGGATGATTTTCCTCAAAAAAATTATTATGAACTGAAATTTCCTATAAAATGTCCAATATCTTGCAACGGTGTTCTAGGAATGACCCCAAACAACATCAGAAACCCTTAGACCATTACAAGTTCATTGGGTATTATTGTGTCGTTGAGCTAATCTTTCCAATTTAATTAAGAGTCTTTTATGTTGCAACTGTGCTGAGTGTAATATTGATATCTTAGTTAGCCTATGAGTAAGGCAAATGATTATTCACTTAATGTCATGTTAAGAGCTGTATAATTAAGCACCTTTAGGGGTGTGTTTGACTATTAGGGATTTATTGTCCCTTAATTGTGTTGGAGCCTCTAGTGCTTTGAGATGTTTCACTCTTACTTATGTATGTTTCTAAACTATTCCTCAAATAATATTAGATCAAACCTAATTGAATTATTAATTTTCGAAAAAATATTGTAGTTATTAATATTAATTGAAGGATTAATTTTTTTTTACCATTGGCTGGAGATTCAAATCAGTAACACCCTTGGATCATCAAATTTTTCATTTCTTCCTATAGCCAACAATTTAAATAATTTCAATTTTACCTTTGTAGAAAAATTTGTGAGTGGGTTACTAACCTTACTTGCCCTCACATTCTAATTACCTTAGTAGACTAATGATCATAATTCTTACTAATCCCCAAAAATAGAATTGTGAAAAAATTATAAAGTTGACTTTGCTTTATAACGGTGCCAAAAAATTGATGTGATGTTTTATGAATATGAACCTTAATCACTTAATGTAGGGATTCTATGCAAGTATATGTATTATTATCAAGTAATATAAGACTTTCTATTTAAGCCCCAAATATTGATCACATGAGAAAAGTTTAAATTTGAAATGATAAATTAACTAGGAAATTCACAGAAATAAAATAAATTTACAATCACTGGTTTTGAATGCTTGAGATACTATCAGAACTAAATTATTAACTACTAGCAAAGCTTAATTGCAAAGTTTAAAACAGTAACTATTAAACTATGTTTATCTGATGAAGTTTTCTAATATGAAAAAACATCTTTCCCACTACAATGAGTTTTTGGTAAAATGTGATGAGATAAATGGTTTAAATATATATTTTTCCAAACAAGAGCAATTTTAATTCTCTAACCTAATTAAGTGTTATAGAAAATCATTGGCTGATCTCAGGTTTAGTCCCTAAATCCGTGGTTAGGCTAGGAAGATGTTGGCTCTTACTTCAGAGCTCCCACTTCCCTTCCCCTGAAGGCTAGCGCTTGCTTTAGTTCTTAAACACTAAGGCTGAATTGGGTATTTTAGTCTGTCGCCCTAAAAATCTCCAATTCTACACCCAACAATGTATATTTCCCTATTTATTTGCACTTAACTCCATGAACAAAATACTTCTTTGTGGAATTAAATGTGATTCTCACTCTATTGTAGAACTCATGCTCTATTTCCCAGATCATATGTTTCATAACATATTTTAACAATTCTATTGACCAGATCAAAAAGTAAATTAAGAACGGAGTTGAAAAACTAACACAATTTATTTTATATTTTAACATTGGCACATGTAAAAGTTTCTTTTCACTTCACCTTATCTCAGAGTAGGGAGAAAGATAAAGGAAACTAATCAAACTTCATGAGAAAAAAATAACAAAACACAAATTTCCTATATAAAAGAGAGTTCATACAACATACAACATTAATAAACAAACAACACTTATCTGAAACTCTTTCTCAAAGCAAATCTCTTGTAGCCTCTCTTAAGAAATGTAGGAAGAAGAAATTTCTCACTTTTCTCCCTCTCCAACACTCTTAAAGAAGAATTCACACTTAAAATCACCACAAAAACTCAAAACTATAATGAAAATAATTGACGAATGGACTCTAAGTGGTTGTAAGGAATGTGGAACAGCGTGACAGAGAGTAGAAAGCGGTTGAAGGGTGCGAAGGGTGGTCTTTTCTAATCAATTTCCAGTCTAAATAGAGCCTATTGTTTGTTCTCTAATATGTGCATCCAAAAACTCTTCAAAAAGCATCCAAATTTATCGAATCTTCAAGAAACATGGCTTGCACCGACATTGTCACCGTCGGCGCCAATTCTGGCGTGGTTGGTGCCTTGGGCGTCATTGGTGCCAGTGGACCGTGAATTAATTTTGTTCTCTCTATCAAATGGCATTATCGGTGATGCTCCTAGTACTGTCACCACTGAGGAAAATATGCCCTATGTTTTGTAGGTTTGCGCTGTTGTCATCCATGCTGGCGTCGTCGGCACTGAGTATTTCTTCAAAAATGCCATTTTGACGCCAAATTTCATCCTTTTTGCTTCTTTTTTGTTTTAAGTCCTAAAAATCAACAACCTGCAATGAAACTTGAAAAATACCTTCCTTTAAAGTGCAATATCACCAAAAATAAATATAAAATATAAGTCTAAATAAGCATGCATTTTTAGTTATCAAAATCCCCCAAACTTAAATGTTACTTGCCCTCAAGTAAGAAAAAAAGACTCGTGGCAAAGAATTTAACTTCTAGATTTTCATATTTTAGTCCACTAAATACAAAAGCATAACTTAAGAAAAATATAAAATAATTCCATTTAATACTAAAGGTATAAGAATATCTAGCAGGCATGTTTAAGATTTCTTATTCTCTATTCTTTCAAGAATAATTGCAAATTATTCATATTAAAGCTACTTAGAATATCCATATGAAAAAGAACTTCATGAAACATTACTAGTAAATATGCTAATATAAAAATATAAGTTTAGAAAATGTAGTCAAGCCTTCTTATTTAACTTGATTCAAGTGAAGCCATATTTTAATTAGGCATCTCCGCAAGCTTCTCCTCACATCTTTTATTTTCTTTCCTTTTCTTTTCTTTTCTTTTCAGGATCATTTTCAATCCTTTTTCTTCTCTTTTCTTTTCTCTTCTTCTTTTTTTATGTGAAGATTACTATATCTGGATAGCCTTTAATGATGTTGAACTTCACTATCTTCCTCTTAAAGTTAAAAACTTTTCACATTCCTTCACATTATAAATTTATATTAGCTTTAAATATTTTTCATAAAGTTTTATTTTTTTCTTCTTACATGAATCTCTAAGATTTTTAATACTTCAAAAACACAAATTCCTTTTCTTACAATAGAAAAACATAGTCTTATTCTATCATACCAAATATCTTAATCTTTAAAATTAACCTTTATTATTGAAAATTTTTACTTAAGTTTACTTTATATTTTGAAACACAAATATAGTTATCTAAAGTTACCCTCTAGTACCATGGTCATGTTAAATTTTAAAAACTTTGAAAATATAGCTAATTGAGGACAAAAAAAATTAAGTTTCTTTTCTTTAAACAGGAATTTTTGTTTTCCCCCAAACTTAAATTTTTAAAATATTTAGCATGAAAAACTAAAAAAAATAATGGGTGAAAGAAAACATTTAATACATAAACAAATGACTTACCTGTTGAAGGTTCTGATATTGAAACTTAACTCCGAAATATTGTAAGTGCTAATATGAAAAGCTACAAGACGTAAAACATTAAAAACACATAATACATATAAAAATTTTCTGAGAAAGAGTTGACTACAAATACATTCACAAAATATTAAAAACTAACAACAGTTCTAAAATGATTTCTAATGTAAAAATAGTTTCACAATCCTATTGTTTACAATACAACATAATATTTAAAATAAAGCAAAGTGTCACACTCTAAAAACAAACAATCACAACAATAAAGTACAACCAAACATAAACTAAACAAAAAATTCGAACTAAAACATCACCAATCATCATCTTCTTCTTCTTCCACATCAATGCTTTTTCTGTTGATACAGGGTAAAAATAGGGTGAGTAGAAAACTGAACTGAGTGGTCACCCCTCATGTATCTGACATCGCATCATCATAAGCAACATCATATTCAAACTTATGTCTCTTCAAATCATCATAGTGTGCATTTTTGGCCTCAATATTTTACATTCTACTTTCCATTCTCAAGATATCTCCTTGTTGGATAATCATCTACTCCATAACTCCCTGGAGAGTAGGGGTACTTGAAATAAAAGGAATATCCCTACTCCTAAATCCATATCTCCATCCAACATGCGATTCATAAGTCTTAATATTTGCAGGCCCAATAGGTTTTAGAGGTTCAATCCTCTCCTCATCCATTCTAAAATCTGCTCTTGCCTGTTCACATAGTGTGAAGATCCGGGCAGGGTGTGCTAAACCATCAGTAGTCTCTCCCAAAGAAGTAGAATGAGTGATTCTATAAACAATAGAGCCTACATCTATCCTTCTCATTTGCTGGATACAGAAGTTCAAGAGGTCTCTATCCATTGTAACCTCACTATGATGATTTGTTGGTATCATTCTACCTGAAATAAAGTAGTGTCAGACCTTAGATACTACATTTAACATAGAAAGAGCGAAGTTTACCTTAACATAACTCTTTACCTTCCAAGTTCCTCCTCCATCAGTAAGAAAAGAAATAACTTCATCTAAGGCCTCATTTGTAGCAGAAAATGATTTGTACTGGTAGTTATACACATCCTCTAACTGATAATTCATTAATTCTCCTTTGAGTAAATTCAATCATTTTCCCATGAATAATTATATAGTTTTTAGAAGTTTCCTTAAATTTGGCATAAAAATCCATCACTATACCAATAATAACCTTGACAGTAAAGTAAAAAAAATTCTCCCACTACCGAGCATTGATTATTCTTTCGACTTCTCCACTCGGATTTTTAAAACCTCGATCAAGAATTACTTTCTTAGTTGCAAGTAGACTATTGAAACAAATGTTAGCCTTGTAGTTGAAAAACTTTTGATCATCATAATCCACCTTTCTTTTTCCCTTGCTCATTCTCGATGTCATGGTAATCTATAAAAATTTGATAAAATTTAAATAAATTTCCAAAAATTTTGAAAATCACAATGTGGAACATTTTAAACTTAAATCTACTAAGAAAAAGTTCTTTACCAAAGGATTTTCTCAAAATCTTCTAAAAAAATTTCAAAATTTCTGACCTTGGCAATGTAAGATAAACTCTTGATGAAAATAAAAAATTTTGGGTTCAAAGTGTAGCTCTTACCTAGAGAAGATTAAATTTGAACTTTGTTTGCCTTAATATTGCCTCAAATCCAGGTAATAATAAGCCCTGGGTGCAAAAAATGGAGGTTGAAGGTAATCAAAAGGGTAAAATTGGTGTTTTTACTGTGCAAATCACAAATTTTAAGGGGTTTGGCAATTTTTGGGTCGAGGGCGCTGTCGGCGCCCATTCCGGCGCCGTTGGCGCACATGCTGGTGTCGTCGGCGCTTGTGGCCAAAAATTCACTTTTTTTATTTTTTGCAGTTTTCAACTTTCCTTCAATTAACTCCAAAGTCTACTTAGTCTTTTTAAACACTAATTTTCATCTTAAAATAATTTAAAAACAAGCATTTTCACAAACAACACCAAACTAAGGGCCCGTTTGGGACAGCTTATAAGTGCGGGCGGCGTTTTGAAAACGCCGCCTCGCTGTTCGGTACCCACTTATCGCCAGATTATTAAAAATTGCGTTTCCGAAATTGTGAAAGATGCGGATCGCGGGCTGACCCCCGCGATCCGCGTTTTACGATTTCAATTTACGCACTTGTCCTTTTTTCTTCGCCTCTCCCGTGACACCCTTGCTCTCGCTCGCTCTCTCTTTCGCCTCTCCCGTGACCTAGGGCCCTCGCTCTCGATCGCAGCCGCTCGTCTCTGTTGAGAGCCCCAGCTTAGGATCTTCGCCCGGATCGCAGCCCGTTCTCCCGTCACCAGCAAGCCGACCGACGCAGGATCCCTCTTTCTCGACGTGGTTCTTCGGGCTTCACTCATTTTCCACCAACTTCATTTTTTCTGTAGCCCTCTTTGGTTTTCCTCGCTACAGGTATATCTTGTTCGTTTTCCTAATATTTTGTTAGATCGGTTAGATGCCATGAAGATGATTTAAGTTTTCCATATAAAAAGATGAATTGTAGGTATAAATTTGTTATATCAAGAAGCTTTCTTATCAAAAAATGGTCTATTACTTCTCTAACTACGATCATCTATAAAATTATAAAGAAACAAAATTATAAGTTATTTGACCCAAAAATTTATATCATCGAAGGTTCATTTTAAAAGGCTTTATATGATTAGGTAATATGTGTACTTTTAAAAGGCTTTATATGATTAGGAAAAAGCATGTTAGTAGAGTATAGCACAAATGCAGACCATGCCAGACATCTAAAGTTGTACTTTTAGGTAATATGTGTAGCAATAAATGTCAATCCATGCAGCAAGTTCATTTGGAAAACATATCAATGCATGCAACTATTGTCTGAGTTAGGTAGAAAACTAATGTCAAGCACCACTTTGGGTCATGCTTGTAGTGAGGGTTGTGAGTAAGCCCATGAACTTGCTATAAAGCTAGATTAATACCCATTCAAGTTAGAATATAGATAAATGTTATTTGGTCCACTAACTAAAAATATAAACTACTTTGTGATTTTTTAGAGGGTTGACATATAAATTGTTCTTTGGTTTTGTGATTTATTTGCCATGAAAAGAAACATTTTGTGCTTATCCATTAATCTGACAGAACTCAATGAGTAAAGCTAAAGAGGCTGGAACATCAGCCATGTGTGATAGAGAAGTTACTATGATCTTTTGTGATTTATGTGTAAGGGAGGTTGAGGTGGGAAATAGACCCACTACATTTTTTAATAAAGAAGGGTGGCGAAATATCTTGATTAAATTCAAAGAAATGACTGGAAGAGATTACGATCGAATGAAAATGAAGAACAAATGGGACCAGTTAAAGAAGGATTGGAAACTATGGAAAGAACTGAAAAGGGGATCAACGGGAATGGGCTGGGACCCAGTTAAGCGCACAATAGATGCACCAGAAGAATGGTGGGCTGAAAAACTCCAGGTGCATAATTTACTCTTTCTATTTTATGTTTAATTTAATTTTGCACTGACATAACACTATTTTATTAATCGACATTTGTTATCTATATCAGGCATCGCCGTCAGCCAAAAAATTTAAATTCGTTGGCATTGATCCAGTAATGGAGGAAAAACTAGATGGAATGTTCACTGGGGTTGTCGCTACAGGAACTCATGTGTTCACCCCAAATGATATAGGGTTGAGCAGCTCAGCCCAAGAGTTGGATACTGTGCAGATAGGTGATTCAGGAGACCGTCCTAGCCATGTTCACACAGATGTTCAATCCACGAGTGTTCCCAAGTGTCCCAGGGTAGACAAGAAGAACAAAGGGGTTGCTTTCATTAAAGACACTATTGATGCACTTGTTGAAACCTGTAAAGCTCAATCTTCTTCATCGCAGGACAGCTCAATTGATGAGTGTCTACAGGTCCTTAATACATACTCTGATGTCAAGGCAGATGATGATGACTACATTCAGTACGTGAAGGTGTTACGAGATCCAACAATCAGACAGTTTTTTATGAAGTTGGAACCGAAATACCGAGTGAAATACTTGCGATCTTTTATGGACGTCTGAAAATTTGAGATATTGATGGACCTTTAATTTCTATTGTTCTATGTTGTGCTTATGTTATGCAGACTTTTGTAATCACCTTCGTGGATGTTTTGGACAGTTTAGCTTTTTATGTGGTTGTTCTTTGTGTGGCCAATTTTTTTATATATTGTTTTTATTTTGCCCCAAAGTTAATGTGTTCTACTTATTTTTCATATCATACTTTTGTTCTTATTACTACCTTTTTATTATTTTGTAGTATGGATGAAGAAGATATCCACCACATACGCACAGTCGCCTTTACCCTTACCTTACTGTACTATTACTATCTCAAACACGTTGACCGAAACCCATGCATGACTTCAACTGAAGTAGGAGACAGATGGGTTGGTGAGTTATTACGGGGCCATCCAACACGGTTCTTTAATATGTTCCGTATGACACAAGAAATATTTCATGATCTTGTAAATGAACTCCGGATCAATCATGGGTTTCACGGCTCTGCAAGAACAACCCCAAGGGAAGTGCTTGCAATAACTCTATACATCTTATCTCAAAATGAATCAATAAGAGGAGCTATGGAGCGTTTCCAAAATTCATCTGAAACCATCAGCCGATATTTCTCAGTCGGTTTGCACTCTCTTGTGAGTTTGGCCCAGAAGGTAGTGAAGCCCGAGGATCCAACATTCCATTCAATTCCTTCACAAATTGCAAATGACCCTCGATACATGCCATTTTTTAAGGTCCGTTTGTAACCATTACATTAATCTTCCTACTTTTATTACATTACAGTTTTAAAAACTCTCTAGCTGTAACTCCAGGATTGTATTGGAGCTATTGATGGGACACACGTCGATGCGCGATTACCTAGTGAACAAAAAGTTGCTTTCATCGGCCGTTGCGGCGCCCCAACACAAAATGTTATGGCCGTATGTGATTTCAATATGTGCTTTACTTTTGTCATGGCTGGA